>CBVK0100184279.1:0-16191 GCA_900067695.1 Picea abies
TAGAACCCTAGCTTATTGGTCCGTAGGGTAGATTACCCCACAACACTCGCCTCTTTCAGTTTTCTTTGTGCGACATGGCCTTCAAGACACACTACATGCTCCAAGGGTGCCACTCACGTCTTTTCATTTTCTTTGTGCTACATGCACTTCAAGACACACTATGTGCTCCAAGGGTGACAATCGCCTCTTGATTGAATTTGGTAGATGTCAAACCCCTGGAGTCAATACTCCGTCAGGTGATCTTGTGGGAGACTAAGGGCCTCTAAGGATTAAGGAACCTGCCTTATTGTGCACCCCTTAGAACCATTGTGAGCGACTATCACAGTCTTCCCTCATGACATCGCAGGTCTCTCAAACTAGGTAATCGTTAAGCTACAATTCAAACCACAGAGGGAGTGCTAGTAGGCTGTGGTAGGGCTGCTGCCACACCTCTCCCTCAATGTCTATGGTTATCATGCATGACCCATTTAATCCAAATGTGAGTCTGGTTGGAAATATTTCATCAACCTGCATCCATCAATGAATAATGTCAACAATAATAATCAACATCATACTGTCTAATCATATGTACATATGTCGCATCAACAACATTCAGAACCTAATAGTTCACTCCCTGACTCGATCCGGAGTCCAAGGGTTTCATTGATGCCTCAACATCCTCAACATCAAAAGTCCTACACACTTAGGAGAACCCAGTCAATAGCACCTGTTTATGTAAATATAACAAAAATAACATAACATCTGATCCACAATATGTCACAATCATAATCCAAACAAATAACCGTATAAAGAACTGGATCACTTGCATGCAAGTGTCCTCAAGGATAAGTCCTCTTAGTGCATGCAAGAGTGGGATGTTACATACACCCCCCCTTGTTTTAAAATTCATCCCTAAGTTTCACAGTATGTAAGTGCTGATATAAAGTGTATCACAATATCATATGACTAGTTATCAAACAAAAATGGAAACTGCTGACGCATATCATATGCGTCCTCCCAGGTCACCGAGTGTGGACTATAGTTGTCCCATTGGACCTTGAACTGATATATTCTTCGATGTCATAGCTGTCAAATGTGATGGTTGAAGATGTGGATTGGCTCTACTGTGAGAGAACCCTCATCCGATACCTGTAAGGTACTCATGTCAATAACATGTGTAGGATCACTAGCATAATTTCTCAAAACAGATACGTGAAAAACATCATGCATATGACTCAAAGAATCAGGCAAGGCTAGTTGATAGGCCACATGCCCCTTCCTTTCCACAATTATTGAAGGGTCCCATGAACCTAGGAGAGAGTTTAACACCCTTTCCAAACTTTATCAAACTCTTATGCGGTTTCACCTGCAAGAAGACTCGATCACCTACTTCATAACTACGATTGACATGATGCACATTGGAATAACTCTTCTGCCGATCCTATGCTTCCTTTATCCTTTTTCTTAAGGTTTACATTTGGTCTTCCATTTCTTGGATCGCTTCAGGTCCCACCAGGACCCTATCCTCAAGCCAATCCCAACTCAAAGGCATTTGACACGGTCGCTCGTAAAGAAACTCGAAAGACACCATCTTAATGGTACTTTGATAATTGTTGTTATATGGAAATTATTATTCCCAACACTTTTGTTGGTCCATCACGTACATACACAACATATCCTCCAAGATTTTATTTGTTCACTCAGCCTACCTGTCTGTTTCAAGGTGATACACAATACTAAAGTTAAGTTGGTTTCCCAAGGCCTCTTAGAAACTAGTCCAAAATTTTCCTATAAACACCGATCCTCTATCATATATAATTCTCTTAGGCACACCATGCAGCCTCAAAATCTCAGTGATGAAAACTCTAGCTATGTTAGGTGCCTGATACGTCATACACACATCAATAAAATGAGCACTCTTCGTTAGAGTGTCGACTACCAAAAAAATCAAGTCATGTCTCCTTGCCGTCAGTGATAATCCAACAATGAAATCCATTGAAATGACCTTCCATTTCGATTTTGAAATAACATGTGGCTATAGTAATCCTGCTAGATGTCCATGTTCAGCCTTCACCTGCTGACATTCTAGACATCTTGCCACATAGTTGACTATGTATTCCTTCATTCCTTTCCATAAAAATAAGGGTTTAAAGTTTGCCCTCATCTTCGTGACTCCAGGATGAGCCATGTACACTGCTCTATGAGCCTCATTTAGGATCAAATTCCTAAAATCATCGTTGGGTGGTACACAAATTTGAATTTTAAATCTCAATAATCCGTCGTTGTCCACAATAAATCCCTCAAATTTGGTACCATCATTGTGTTTTGTTCGGTAAAATCCTTGACCTCTTTGTACTAGTCATCGTTGCGCTATAAAGTTAGGATCTTTTCACGTATATTCATTTGAAGAGGCATCATCGAAAACATGCGTGGTCTCTGACTCAATGCATCTGCCACTCCATTCACTGTTCCTTTTATATAAGTAATCTCAAAATTGTACTCGCTAAGCAATTCCGACCAATGTTGTTGTTGCACGTTCAAGTTGCTATGCGTAAATATGTGTTGTAGTCCACAATGGTCTATTTTTAGTTCAAATTTTCATCCAATAAGGTAGTGTCTCCAAACTATCAAGGCATAAACAATGGCTAACAACTCCAAATCATGCATTGCATAGTTGTCCTCATGCCTTCTCGAATTTCTCTAGATGTAAGAGATCACTTGACCATATTGCATCAAGACTCCGTCTAAGCCTTCTTTGTATGCATCAATTCATACCAAGAAGTTCATGTCCATGTCAGGGACCTTTAGTATCGGTGCTATAGTCAACATCTCCTTGAGCCTCCAAAATGTCTTCACACATTTCTCGGTCCAAACAAACTTCTTGTTCTTCTTCTGCAATTCCTTGATCGGATTTTCTATCTTCGAAAAACCCTCAACAAACTGTCGATATAATCTCGCTAAACCCATGAAGCTACGCGCTTCAGGGACATTCATCTATGCAGGCCATTCCACAATAGCCTTGACCTTTGTTGGATCCACAATGATACATTTTCCAGAGATGACATGCCCTAAGTAGTGAATCTTTGATTGATAAAACGAGCATTTAGACAATTTCCCATATAATTTATTCTCTCGTAGACACTGTAGTACCATGCGCAAGTGCTCATAATGATCCTCCATCGTCTGAGAGTAAATCAAAATATCATCAATGAATACTTGGATGAACCCATCCAATTATTCATGGAATACCCCGTTCATCAAACTCATAAATACACCTGGGGTGTTCGTCAGCCCAAACGGTAAAACAATGAACTCATGAGTCGTAATGTCCAAAAATCGTCTGAAAGGTGGTCTTAGGGATGTCGTCCTCCTTGATCCGTAACTGGTGATACCCTGATCTCAAGTCGATATTTGAAAACACTTTCACACCCTTCATCTGATCAAACAAATCATCAATCCTTGGCAATGAAATACTAATTCTTGATCGTTGCCTTGTTCAATTGATGATAGTCAATGCAGTGTGTCCATGACCCATCCTTCTTCCATATGAAGATAACAGGAGCAACCCATGGTGAGACACTTGGATGTATAATTCCTAGGTCCAACAACTCCTTCAATTGCATTTTCAACTCCTGTAACTCCGGGGTTGACATCTGATAAGGCGCTCTTTCTATCAGTTCAGTTTTGGATTTTAGGTCAATGGAAAATTCCAACTGCCTCTCCAGTGACATCCCAGGTAACTCCTCAGGGAAGACGTCTACAAAATCTCTCACCACCGGAAGGTGTTCTAGACCTTTCACCACTCCCTTCTCGTTTAAAGCAAGGATCACATAAATCTTACATCTCTTGCACAATATCTTCTGTAGCTAGAAGGAAGAGATGAACCTTAAGCAAACTCCCTGGTTCCGACCTACAATCATGCGTCTCTGTCCATCGTCATCGACCAAGCTCCACTATTTTGTATTACAGTCAAGTATCACATCATGTGATTCCAACGAGTCCATACCGATCACGACATCATAAGACCCTAAGGTTGTGACGTACAGGATCTCCCTAATGACAAACTCTCCCAGGTTAAGGCTATAGCCCGTAAACTTCCCACCAACCTTTTGTTTGGCTCCCAAAGCCATTTCTACAAAGCTAAACTTGTCATGTTCGACTGCCTTTACCTTAATTATTTTTAGTGCTGCACCAGAAATAAAACTCTCGGTAGCACTTAGATCTATCAAAATAATAAGGGTCTAGTCAGTGATGGTACTTGATGTCTCGAGACCAATCATCTGGTGCTCTGTCTGGAAGTTATTCACTGTTGCATGAATTCGATGGGCCTTTCCCAAATCTCCCATGGTAGTGGGTCCGATTGATCCATATGCTCTAGTCTTCTCCAATGGGAAGTCATGCTGGTAATGTGGCTCCCCACATGTACAACACCCTTTCTTTGGTCCAATACTCCAGGTACCTGAAGTAGAAGTTGACGACCCATCAACCTGGAACCCTGTTCTATTCTGCTGAACATGCCTAAACTATTGCTTCTGCGGTCAACACTTCTGCTGTGCTGTCATCCTTGGTAAGGGGTCCACTATTAAGGCGCTGGTCACAGAGTTGTAGTGAAAGTGGATCCTCTCTGGAAGCCACGATATCCTGGTGAACGTCTAGATGGTGTCTGATGCTACTGCGCACCAGATGACACCTTCCCTACTGGGCTCATTGGAGTCCTACTCTGACCCCCACTAATAAGCTCCTCCTCTACTATGAGGGCCTTCTGGACAACATTATGCAAGGTTTGAGGCATCATAATCCTAAAATTTTCACGAATGATGACATTAAGGCCAAACATGAACCTGTTGACCTTAAGTTTCTTGGTATTCAAGTGAAGAGCATACTGAAGTAGCTCTATCAAATGGGCCTCGTACTGGGGCATCGTACAACCAACCTATCACAAGGAGTTGAACTCATTGAGCTAACACTCAATGAATTCCTCAGACAGATACCTTTCTTGGAACCATTCCTTGAACAATTACCATGACATGTCTTCGACGACCATGCTCAATTGCGACAGGAGCATATTCCACCATGGAAGAGAGCTCCCCTACAGTTGAAATATTTCCATGTGGACCTTCATGTTGGAGGTATATTCGAGAAGTGAAAAGCACATCACCATATTCTCCAACCATGCCTTAGAGGCCATGTCATCCAGGGCACTAAAGAACACTGGAAATTTGACCTTATCGAGTTCGTGGTGAATGCTACCAGTACCAACTGGAGTGCAAGGTGGAACTTCAGGGGGTGCCGTTGCCATGGCCTCATCTCTATCCAAACGATTGATCAGTGCCTCAGACATCCTCTAAAAGGACCTCATCAGCCCAACCACATCAACCAAAACTCTTTGTTCCTTCCCGACACCCTCTTTGTCTCCCCAGGGGTTTGACCCCTCAGGCGTGGATGCTATTGGGGGTGTCACGCCTCCTCCCCTAACACCCCGTAGTCTGCCTCCGTGACATTATCTAACCATGACTACCTGCATGAATACATAGTCAACTTAATTAGAAACATTATAATAAATTATAAAATCAACAAAAGTTGTAGTGATTTCAAGTCGCGGGTCGAACCTGCTCTGATACCATATGTAACGAACCCCGTTGTTACGACTACATGCGACGCATAACAAGTGCAATTTCTTTTTTTTTTGTAGGGAAGTAACCATGACAAAAATTAATCAACACAACTTGATGACGAACACAACGTACATGATTAAGGCAACAAACAACAATGACCCAACATACTAGCACACCATGCAACTGGACGAAACATGCGATAATCAATAGACGAAAAATATAAAAACGACTACCCACCCGTCCTACCCTTCAAGGTTAGGACCTCCAGGACACGTAAGAAACGCTCAAGCCCAGGTTCCCATCGATTTTAACGATTTAAGGTCTCAAGGTTGGCGACTGTTCTGAGGAACAAGGAGGTGTCTACGTCCTGCCCGAAACACAGAAGATCATGCCTAATAAGTTAAAATACAACCTCAATCAATCCAATCACAAAAGCGTCGACAACCAGTCATAAGAACCTTCCCGACGAGCGAGAGACAATCTCAATAAGGTTAAAAAAAAAGTAAAACCATAAATACAACAACATTCACATCGGGAGGCACGAGACCCTAAGCTGAGTTTCATATGTGCTATCAATCAATGTGCACAATGATTCGAACTTAATAAATCATGTCTCCACGATGTGACGAGTGCACAAGAATCCCATGATCCAGATTATTTTCGACACGAAATGAGATCAGAGATATAATAAAGAAATGCATAGAGATATCGTAGATATTCAATAATATAACAAAAATGTATCAGAGATGTAACCATAAACACAGATATACAGTAATACACGATTTCTATTAATGAAATAAATGTACAGAGACTGTAAAATACAGAGTGAAAGACTCGCTAGAATGGTGGTAGCTTATCTCTGAGAAGAGATGTGATGGCTAATCACATCCATGAGAAAATGATTATTACAATGAGGCTCTAAGGGACTTTTTAACAAAAGTAAAATCCAAAACCCTAACCCCGGAAGATGAAAATCCAAAAGGTTTGTGGGCCCCGATGGGGGTAGTTGATATGTCAACTTCCTAGGGGCGTAAATTTTGCATACGATCTCCGTTTGGGGTGATCAATAGCTCGTTGGAAAGATATATCTGAGAACTACAACTTTTGGGTGAGAAACATCGATATATGATCCATGTTGCTTCCCGTTTTCTCAAAAAACATTGTTTAGGGCCTCAAAATGGCCCCGGAAGTTAAAAACTAGTAAAAATAGTAAATTACCAAAATTGCCAGAAACATGTTTTGGGCCAGTTGGAGAAGGTGGGTGGCCACCAATATCCACCTGGATCAATCCTCCCTCCTTAGGAAGTAATGGTCTCCATTGCGTTGAGTTCCCGGGGGAGAGGGGAAAGCGATTGCTGAATCTGAATCTTGGTGATCTGCTTTCCTTGCTGGAGAAGTGGCATTGCTTATCTTGTTGAAGGATATCACAAACCTTTGGTTGGAAGGTTTGGAAATTTTTAACCAGTCTGGCTACATGAGATGACTGTGTGTAGAAGGAATCTTTGTTCTTTGCTGCAACCTTATTGACCTTCTTCTATTGGATAGAAGGTGCTTGGGCCGAAGCTGTGGTGGTTGCAGTATCCTTCTGTTCACCTTTTGAATAGATTGTGGAGAAGATGAATTTTGTGGTATGAGATACTACCTTGCATCACTGTTTAGGTGGGGCAGTAGTTGGAACTACCTCTGGTATCCTGTATAGATGACCCCCCAGAGTAATAATGACACTACGAGGTTGAGACTCATAAATAACATGGCGTTTCCACATATATGGCTAGCCTAAGAGAACATCATAGACATCCAGTTGGGAAACATCACATAGTACCTCATCCTTGAAGGGTTGGATGCCGTATGACAATTGACACTGCTGGCTGACACGAAGATCTCGTCCTTGGCGAAGCCACCCAATTTTGTATGGCTGCGGGTGTGGTGTTGTCGACAATCCCAACTGTTTGATGAGCTCTGCTGAGATGAGGTTATTCTGGATTCTGCTATCAACAATAAAATGCAGCGGGGTCCCCTTCACTCACATCTGTGAATGAAAAATGTGCTCCCCCTCTTTAGGTTCTGTTGGTTCTTCTGGTTGAATTGCTGCAGTCGTGACAATAGCAGTGGGGTCTGCGTCGATGATCCGTCTTTTCCCATTATTTTCAGAATCAGATTCTGAATTAGGGTTCGACTCCTTGTCTTTGATCTCAACCACCAATGACTATTTTGAGTGACATTCATCGATGTTGTGCCAGGGCATTTTGTGGAAATCACACCATTTTCCGGTGTCCTTCTTTGTCTTCCTGTGACCCTTCTTTTCCTGTGGCTTAGACTGGTTGTCGAGAGACTGTTTGTTAGGGCTGTCTTTTTCATACTTTATTTGTTGTGGATTTGCAGACCTGAACTCTCGTTTGTTCTAGTTCTTACATTTCTTCTCGATTTTAACAACATATCGATAGGCAACACCGAGTGATGAGATGTCCAGAAAATCCATTTCAATTTGGATGTATCTGTGTAGAGCCCCACGGTATTTCAGAACCAAATGTCGTTCAGAGTCTTTGATACCCATCTTGGTGCACAAGGTATGGAAGCTATTGGTGAAATCTGGAATTGATTGGACCCTCTCTTGCCGCAGTGTGGTTCATTTCATGTACTGGTCCTCATAGTTGCCAATAGGGTAGTACTGTTCCTTTACCACATCCACAAAAAAATGCCAAGTGGGCTGAGCCCCATATATTCCAGACTCCTCTGTGGAACTTTTCTCCCAGTAAATGTCCCACCAATGTTTGACATGGGGGAGAGCCTTAAGGAGTGCGAAGGTGATATTTTCCTTGTCTGAAAAATTATGAACATAGAAATAACCTTCTAGCAGATTTAACCATTTATCTAGGGCATCTGCATCTATTTGACCTTCAAATATAGGAATATCAAAATTAACCTGTACCTTGAAAGGCGAGGTGCCTCCAAAGTGGCCGCTTGATGAAGATGCACCTGATGCTATTGGCAGGCGTTGAAGGATGTGGGAAAAATTCTCCATCATTTCCTCCCTCTGTCGCGTGAGAGCTTGCTCAAGCAATAGACTGATAGGATCGTCTGCTTCGTCATTTTTATTTTCTTCTGCCATTGAGGGTTTCTTGGGTGTGTGAGAGACATTGTCCTCAAGAGAGACAAGCTCGAGACCCAACTTGATATACGCGGACCTTGTCGGGGACATGCACTGAAAAACGATCAAGAGCAGCCTGCTCTGAAACCACTGATCCATATTATTTTCGGCACGAAAGAAGATCAAAGATATAATAAAGAAATGCACAGAGATATCGTAGATATTCAATAATATAACAAAAATGTATCAGATATGTAACCATAAACACATATATACATTAATACATGATTTCTATTAACGAAATAAATGTACAGAGACTGTAAAATACAGAGTGAAAGACTCGCTAGAATGGCGGTAGATTATGTCTGAGAAGAGATGTGACGGCTACTCGCATCTGTGAGAACATGATTATTACAATGAGGCTCTAAGGGCCTTTTTAACAAAAGTAAAATCCAAAACCCTAACCCTGGAAGATGAAAAGCCAAAAGGTTTGTGGGCCCCGATGGGGTAGTTGATACGTCAACTTCCTAGGGGCGTAACTTTTGCATACAATCTTCGTTTGGGGTGCTCAATAGCTCGTTGGAAAGATTTATCTGAGAACTAAAACTTTTGGGTGATAAACATTGATCTACGATCCATGCTACTCCCCGTTTTCTCAAAAAACATTGTTTAGGGCCTCAAAATGGCCCCGGAAGTTAAAAACTGCTAAAAATAGTAAATTACCAAAATTGTCAGAAACATGTTTTGGGCCAGTTGGAGAAGGTGGGTGGCCACTGATATCCACCTAGATCATCCCAAGAGAATTCAAATGGAAGCCTTTAAAAAAACACAACCAACACGTTAAGGTACCAAATTAAACTGTCAGAGTCCTAATACACCGATAAATTGTCCATTGATAACAACTTATGATGGAATTAAATAACATCTAAAATAATGTAGTTCATTTATAATATCTCATAAATTCTTGGATAAAATCCAAGAACTATACCTGAATCACTACTTGAAGATCAAAATGAAACCTAGCACCCAACATAAATAAAGTGTATGTTTTGTTAAATCAACTATTTATGTTAAGGATATCTATTGCAAACCTATTCTCACCCATAGTATCAACATGGAAAGGTGAATCACTTGTCAAATCACATTGTTTATGTTATTTTCTCCCATTGAATCAAACCCCCATAATTATCTAAATTCATTGTAAGGATTCTATAGAAAAGTTTTCGTAGAAACAATTGGTAGGCAATAAACAATAATAACTTATATAAACTTTTTTGCAGAAATATTAAAAAGAAAGCGAAAATTATTGGCAAGGTTGTTGATGCTACAGTTTCATAATATACATAATTTGATGTGTTAATCTCCATAATAGACCCCAACCATATTCCAACTGCCAAAATCCCAAAAATAGTCCGGAATTACAGAAGTAAAAATTATCTGTGGGGTAAGAGTAGAATTCGATGTGTTATTGTTGCACTACAGACACAAATAGTAATAAATCTCTGTGTAGTTTTTAATTTAAATTTAGATAGAATTATAATCTTTATTTATTAATAACTATAATTCAATGGAAATAAAATCTCCGTGTAGTTATAACTACAATTCAATAAGAAATATAATTTTCTGTGTAGTAATAACTAAAATTTAATAACAATACAATTTTCTGTGTAGTAATAACTGAAATTCAAAAGCTATTGCTGCTTAAGGGGAAATCGACACCTGGTAAACCTCTCAATTCCAGGATGAATTGCTGTGATGCCACAGATGACGGTTTAGGAGCAAAAATTTAGGTGATAAAAAAATATGTTGTTCAACATATCGTTTAAAAAAACCCGTTATATAACAAAGATTGAGGAGCCAATTAGTTTATACAACAAATCATTAAAAAAAACGCTATTCAACAATCGTTTAAAAGTGCATTGTACAACAAATATTGAGGAGCTAATTAGTTTATACAACAACGTGTTAAAAAAAAACATTATTCAACAATTGCTTAAAAGTGCGTTGTACAACAAATATTGAGGAACAAATTATATATATAGGTCAGGTTTATTCTGCCAGTTCCATCTGTCCGAACCAGATGAATTTATTCATTTCCCCAAGCTAGTCTGCATGCCACTGCAACTATAAAACATTTGCGTGAAAATACATAAAACCATTGTTAGAGAGTTTGTTCTCTTCCATTTGTTTGAAGGAATTTTTACAAGAAGACAAAGAGAAAATAGTTTTTCCCAATCTTATCTAAATGCCACAAACGTTTGAACGATTGAACAACTTAAAATTTCCACAGATGTGTGAATGACTGGTTTCGCCCATGTTCCATAAAGATGCTCAACAAGCCCTTTGAATAATGAAGAAACCCATGTGATTAGATGGCGTATTCAACCATGAATGATTCTTGTGGCCCAAGTATTTCAGTAAAAACAAAATTATTATTAATATAGTGGTGTAAAATGTAGTTCAACAAAATAAAAAATATTAAATGCAAGAATAGTTAGTCTGGGCTCGATCGACCATGAGAAAAATGGAGACAACCTCCAGGAAAAAAAACCGAAATGCAATAAGAAAATCGTAACAAGAAATAAATCATTCGCAACAAGAATTAATCATTCGTAGCATTAAATTCAATGCAAGAAATAAACCAATTGCAGGAAATAAAACATTGTGTGAAATGGAGAGACATCCCCAAAATCATTGTGTGGAAGCATGAGTTTGCAGAGAAATAAATCACAATAATCACATAGGCTAAGGAGGGAGTAAACACCCAGGTGAGAATTCCCTGCTGGGTAGAGAAATGATCCTATAGTTATTATCCATGCACACGAAAGAAGGACTTTTGAATCTAAATCTTTAACACCGGAGTGAAAGACAGTCGATTCGGCTCCTAGTTGACTGCTCAGGCATGGACTAATAAATTAAAGGATAAAGGAACAAAAGATAAAAACATAATTTCTTTGTATTAAAGACAATAAAAACAAAGAGTAAAAGAAAATAATGGCACGATAAGCAAAACACAGTCTTCCTCGGTAATAATACAAACGCATTAATAATCCCAACCAGAACTGAAAACTACAATAAAAAGCAGTAATAAAACAAGGCTCAGAAAAAAAAAAAATAGTGATCCTTTTGCAATTTCACACTGCGCACTATTGCCCAGATAAAAATTCCTATGCATAACTAAACAAGCGTTTTTCTTTTAACAACATCTACTCAAGCGAGATTTCGACAATAAATAAATGCATGAACAATAAATTGAGCTATTATTCAATACAAATTATGCACATGCATACCATCTCCAAATGCGAATGCTCCGAGGTCGTTGTCCCGCTTACGCTCCATCTAGATCCTACTTTCCAACCGATGTCACCTCACTGGTACCTCCCAACCAATGCTAGGGATACTCTTCTCCCCCCTGAGCCCCCCGAGCCACAAAGGGGCCACACACATGATACCAGAGAATTCTAGCACCCAAATTGGCTCGCAATGTCAAACTACCACTCATTACCCGAGCTAGGCATCCCAACTCCCACAAGAGAAAGTTCAGTCAAGATGAAATTTCAACAACATAATGTTACGCAAGGCAGATGTGATCCATACTCCTCCTCTGCCATCCCTTTCATAGAGTTTCTTAGTTATTAGTTTCCAAAACCCTCATTAGATTCCTTTTTTCATTTATTTAATTAGGAAAAACCTCCCCCATACACATGTCACCCAATCCCCTAGATGCACCAGAAAATCAATTTATTAATTAATTAAATATTCCTATTTCCCTCACCCACCTAAAAGTGTTCCTAAAAACGCTCCTCAATGTCCCACTATTCCCTTACAATTCTCAAATGACTTACGCCTTACTTAATTCCTAGTTGAGTTCATAAATAGAAAGTCCTAAAGGCTATATTCCTTACTAAGTTGGACATTCCCCTTTTTATTTAAGTTTCCCCTTTTCTTTAAGTTTTCTTTCTTTTAAGTTTTCCTTTTTTTTAAAAAATTTATCGCTTTTTCCTTTTTAACTAAAAAATCAATTTAGCAACCATTTACCCTTTTAATAAATTTAATCCTCCATTATAATTTACTTTAATAATTAAAGTTTGAATTTCTTACCCCCCTTCTTGTTACATGTTTATCTACTTTTTTTCTTTATCCACATGTTCTACTTAGACTTAGGTTTTAATTTCACTAGGTTGGGCAACAATTTTTAAGGGAAATTTTAGTTATTAAACTTTACTCATACCATCATTTATTTTAAGGGTGACCAGGTCCTAAGGAAGCATAGTTTTCTAGGCACTAGGTTTATTAACTTATCATAGTTAAAATCATGATATGCTCTTCAGGACGCACTACGTGCTCCAAGGGTGCCACTTGCTTCTTTCAGTTTTCTTTGTGTGACATGGCTTCAAGATGCACTATGTGCTCCAAGGTTGCCACCCACCTCTTTCAATTTTCTTTGCGCGACATGCCCTTCAAGACGCACTAAGTTCTCCAAGGGTGACACTCGCCTCTTGACTGGATTTGGTAGACGTCAAATCCCTGGAGTCAATACTCCGTTAGGTGATCTTGTGGGAGACTAAGGACCTCTAAGGAATAAGGAACCTTCCTTGTTATGTGCCCCTTAGAATCATCATGAGCGACTGCCACAGTCTTCTCTCCCGACATCGCGATTCTCTTGAAATAGATAATCGCTAACCTACAATTCAAGCCACGTTGAGAGTGTTATAAGTAGGTTATGGCAGGGCTGGTGCCACACCTCTCCCTCAATGTCTCTGGTTGTTGTGCCTGACCCCTTTACTCCAAATGTGAGTCTGGTTGGAAAGATATCGTTAGCCTGCATCCATCAATGAATCATGTCATAATATATAACCATATATACATATGTCACATCAACAACATTAAAAACCTAATAGTCCACTCCTTGACTCGATCTAGAGTCCAAGGGGTGATGCAGACCCTATCGGCCCTCGGGCCGAGATCTGCTAAGAGGATTGTTCTTCAACCCCTTTGAGTCAGATTGTCTCTTTCAGATTCTTTGTTGGAATCTCCCTTTCGAATCGATCCACAGGTCCTTTTTTCACGGCTCGCAATCCCACGAGTTCGCGAGTTGAAACTCTGACTCTTCCTCCTCCAATTCCGTGATATCCGAAATCGCGATATGGCTATAACTCTTACTTTGTCAGCACCTTCCTTGCATGACCACCGGCTAGTCTTATCGTTGGCTCCTCTCACCTCTCACGCCTTCGCGAGTTACAACGTTGTGCCTTCAAGCTCTTACCTTACGAACTCCCGAGGAGTGAGAAGTCAACGAAGTGAGGACTCCCTTCCTCCTGGAAACACGTGTCCACCTATCTGTTTTTTTTTTTTCTGGGCCCACCTTCGTGGTTCTACCACACGTCCCTTGTGACGGCTTCAGCGCTTCACGACTTCTCCTTTTGAGATTTTGGGACTTGAAGTACCCAACTCCTAGGATCTCACCCTGTGAAGCTCCGAGTTCGTGAGATCCTCTGATCTCTGACACCTGTCCTCCTCCGATGGATGACTTATATTACTTCACGACTTCGCTACTCGCCACTTCAGGACTTCGCTACTCACTACTTTGGGACTTTCAGGATGAAAGTCTCGACCTCTTATCCTCCGATATGCCGAAACACAAATTTTTTGACATGTCACCTACGTGGGTCCCACATGGAACTCCCCCCCTTTTTCGGAGGTTTGGACCTCGTGACTTCATGAGTCCTGATGTTAGACTTCCAACTCTCCAACTCATGAAATCCTGAAGTGGTCAACAAAGTCTGACTTCCATGTTGGCGAGCACACCACCTGTCCACTCCTAGATGGATGGTCCTGATTCACTTCGTAGCTTCGCCACTCACGAAGTTGAATGAACTCCCTTTCTAATCTCCGATGTCTGAGTCCCCGATACGGGTGATCTTGCAAAACATGTCCTTCTTCCATGAATGGCTTAGATTCCTTCACTATCTGGGGACTTTGCCTTTCACGATTTCGTGAGTCTCACTACAAAGGTTTCAACCCTTCACCTCCCGAGACCCTGAGATGTGAAATATGTGGGTGATCTGATGGCCTTAGTTGGTTCAGATCCTACAGTCCGATTTTCTCGATCTTTCACTGGATGAATGCTGCCATAACTCCCCTGCTCCTCTGCGAGATATGATGGATTTCGGGACTTCGCAAATCCTCCACGGAGGATTCTGACTGTCAAATTCCTCCTTAATGTTTTCTATGAAATGGGCAAGTATGCCTTCACAAAAATTGGTCCACTAGAAAGCCCACGTTGCTGCGCCTTGTTACAACTCTTCAAGGCACTAGCCCTCTTGAGCTTGATTGAAAAAATCCTCAAGTCATTTTGGGGAAAATTCCTGCACGCACTCCTTGCGGAAATTCTTCAAATACTTCCACGTATTTGAGCCTCTTCGAATCTGTGCACTCCCTGCAACAACAGTCTTTCAACAACTTTGCTCAGTTTGCAAACACTGAGACTTCACTCAGCCTGCGCACTCCTTGCACGACTCCTGTGCTTAATTTTCACTTCTACAAGAATGAGAGTAACGTTATCTCTTCTAAGCTTATAGAGATTGTAATCTGAACCCGTCAACACACTCCTTGTGGACAATTTCACTGCACTCCTTGCAGGAAACCTCTTGCTCAGACAGAGAAACAATTGAAACTCATTCTTTACTCTCCCTCTCTTCAGATTTTAGACATCAAATACAAAATCAACATTCGCACATCAAAGCAAATTCATAACAGAGAGTAAACAAACATGAGCATAACACTCAATCATGCATACACATAAAGTAATTGAACATCATGATTTTGAATCAAGCTTCATATATTAATCTCAGAATTTCTATACATGGGGTTCTTATACAACTCTCTGCTTCTGCTCTCCTATGCTCTCTTCTCATGCTGCTACTTAATTGACATAATGATACAAATGAGGGTGTCTATATCCTGTTTCCCTCTGGCTCCTAAAACTGTCTAATCTGGGAATTCAATTCTATATACTTACATTAACTAACATAAATGCCTTCACCTACTACATATGAGAGAAGGACACTCAAGGTCTGTTACTATATGGAAGTACGCCCTTCCTTAACTGTTGCATTTAAGTTTGGCACACCCACTTCAAAAGATTTTAAATAATTCGTCATGTGCTCAAAATGTGTTGGTGTGTGCCCCACGCTCGCTTGATGTTGGTGTTATAACCCTAAATAGCACCACACATGCTTACCAGGCACCAAGCCAACTCATATCCCTTCATTACCAAAACAACTGCTGAACAACTCTTTGAAAATCCTCTTGTGTCAAGCCCCATGTGCCCTAACCCATTACTGCACGCGTGTGCACGCTGGTAGGCCCACTACAGCCCACGTGTACCTAAAAAAGCACAAAAAAAGGAAAGTTTCCGACGAAACAAAAAGCTATGGGTCAATTAACTGAAACTCCCGGCCATGCATGGTCGAGGGTTCATCCAAAACCCTAGCTCCTTCTAGCCTA
>CBVK0100184280.1:0-11668 GCA_900067695.1 Picea abies
GTCTTTCTTCAAGGGTTGACATCAATGACAACCAACCTTAATCAACAAAAAGAACTTAAAGATGATTCCAAAGGGTTCCTATTTCGTATATTCATGTGAGTCTGAAAAAGTGATAAAAGTCTACTCGGTTACATTCTCATATTTTTCGATCATGAGAAAGAACAAAGACCAAGCTTGGTATGCCCCCAGCTTGAAAGCTAGTGGCTTAACTCCAGAATGATCATCAAAGGCTAGAGACATGCCCTCCAAGCTTCAATTCATTCATCGACATTGAGGTTGTCACCAATTTATCTACTAGATGGAGAAAGAAGATAAGAGTGAATGAAAAGAAGGTTCAAGAGAGGTGACGGTTTCATTTTTTAACGAGATTGACACAGAAAAAGAACTATGCTCAAGGCTCTGGGTTCATTCCCTAGATTGTTGTTTCATTTTTTAAGGAGCTTGCTACAGAAAAAAAAACTATGCTTAGGGCTCCGGGTTCAATCCCCAGATTGTTGTTTCATTTTTTAACGATCTTGCTACAGAGAGGAAAACTATGCTCAAAGCTTCTGTTTCATTTTTTAACGAGATCGGTACAGAGAATAGAAACTATGCTCGTGACCTCTGTTTCATTGTTTAATGAGCTTGCCACAAAGAGAAAAACTATGCTCATGACCTCTGTTTCATTGTTTAACGAGCTTGTCACAAAGAGAAAAACTATGCTCGTTGACTCTTCTTGATCATGGCTTCCAAGAGAATAACACTCTGGAAGGACACCATGTCAAGGGACAAAAATCGGTCATGGCTTCCAAGAGATCTTCACTGGATAGAAGAAAATCACTCTGGAAGGAACACATGTCGAGGGTCTCCCCAGGGGTAAGGAGTGTTGAAGGAAAATCTCCTTGCGGACAGGTAGATCTCCTCTTGAGAGATAGACTCTTAACTCTTAAGACAAAAGATGCTTATCATGGTCACTGACTTCCTTTTAGATCTAGATAAACTAATGTATGAGGAGGAAGGAGAAAAGAAGTACCTTTTTACCGGAGTTTGTCCCTGCACAGTCCGATTTGAGCTCCAATCTTGAACTTTTCGATAAGCCCTGTAGACAAACACAAATACAACCAACTTCCTACTCTATTGAGATTAGTTTGAAACATACCTATATATTAGAGACAAGTTTATGTGAGATTAAGCACAAACTAGAAAGAAACAGGCCAAGCATATTATATTTATGAGAACAACAACAAAGGAAACTTACAACCGTAGATGCGAGTGCAACAACTTCATCAAGTCCTCCTTGTCTAACCCTTTCTCGAAAGACCCACGATCAAAATGACAATAACTTCACTGATTATTCTCCTCCACTTCACTATGTGTTTCCTATGATATCATAGGTTTCATGCCTCCAATTCCCCCTTTTTCACCATGAGAGGGCCTGCTTATATAGGTTTAGAGAGGCCCAACCACTTGAGATATATAAGTTGAGGATTTTCCTCCTTCAGTTAAGGATCTTCCCTAAGATCATGGATTGACCAAGGATTCGAATCCAACTGCCTTCAGAGATTGAAGATATATTTTCCTCATTCTTCTTAACAAACCAATTTTCGCCCAGAATAGGTAGCGCTCCCCCAAAAGGGGCATCGGAGCGCTATAACTCTCCCTAACAATGCATAGCAGGGTGCCAACACTCCTAACAGTAGAAATTCTCCTCAAAAAGAGTAGACAAAGCATTATAACGCTCCCTAAGAGTGTATAGGGGAGCGCTAACACTCCTAATAGTGGTATAGGGGAGCGTTCTCCTCTGAAACTCAATTTTTAATGGTTCTTTCATATGGCATGAGGTTCATAACCCTGTTAACCCATTCCTCTTCTTCCAAATCAAATGTTTGAGGTGTTTTAAGTGTCCTTCCGATGTCATTATAAGCACGACATAGGAATTATGGTAGTATGCTTTTTCTGACATTTTTGACACTTGCGACCAAAATGCGACACTTGCGACACTTGTAATGACGACACTTGTGACATTATCGAAGTGAGTAATTTTTATGTGTAGCAGATTGCCCCCTAAAGTATGAAGTTAGAAGACGAGAATTGATAACTGAAATGCTTTGCAGACTTTCAAGCAAGGGTATAGACGTAGAGAACCTGACAGAAGCTGCACACAAACATCCAACAAATATTGTGACATGTTTCAAACCCAAGGCGGGCATACCTATGCTTGGGTGATGAATACTTGCAAGATATGGCCACCATAAAATACACCACGGATCCATAATTGTACTGATAAAAGGTATAGCCACCGAGGATACAATGTGGATCTATACTCCTATGACCTGAACTGATTGTAGCCACGAAGAATACACAGTGGATCTACAAGATGACAAGACATAGCCATGACCAATACAAAGAGGATCTATGTAACAGTATATGTGTCATTGGTCAAAATAAACTACTTCGCAACCTGGGAAAAGTACATATAAGAGTGATGACTCAACCCAGGGTCTTCTTACCAATCCCGATGTAGTACGAATCTAACATGGCAGAAACCACTTGATTATCGGTCAATGATGTAAACCATTAACAAGCGCGAGGGAAATCATCGTTAATGTCAATGATTCCCAAGGTACCCTAGTACATTCCAACGAATGTGAATGGATGAGATAAATTCGAACATTCATGGAATCATTCGATTAGAGGTCAATGATGTAAACCCACTGTCAAATGTGAGGAGGCTTGCCATTGAGGCATGCAGGTCCCAAAGTACTATTTGGTTTCTAAGTCTAGTCCCTGGATAATGTGTTGAAGTCGACAGGAATAGACTCGTCGAAGGAGGGCCTTGATGTATCCCCCATCAATGACATGAAACAGACACAGAGATGTAATTGGTAGATCAAATGAACATGGACTGACATGGGTATTGAGACAATATATTTGTGATGGTTGACTCTCGAGGTGGATACTTCCCTTGAACACTAAGGCACAATAGCAGAAACATGAAAAAAACAAAAACACGATGATGCAATAGATATTGTGACTTTCGTCGGGTGACCCAAAGGAGTAAGAAAAACTCAGAGGATTGGTTCAGTGCAGAGGTTCAGCGGATTAAAATGTGTGCAAAAACAAAGTGCCATGTTCAAGGGCGACTCTAAGAGTTACTTGGTAATGTTCTCAAAAACTGCTTGGCTTGCTTCTTTCAATTTTTTCCCCCATCCAAATAGATGAGTACCTCTTTTTGATTTAACGAGCTCGAGGAGGATAACACATGCTTGATATAACTCACCTTTGGTAAGTTCCTCTTCCTTTGTTTAATGAACTGGAAGAAGTAAGGGTTCGCTCCCGTATGGGCCCTTCAATGTATGATGTTTAACAAGTCCAAAGAAGGTAAACTCGAAGGTTTTTCATGATTATAGAGTCTGGAAAAACACTTAAAAGAGAACTCTTTCAGTTCCTTTTTCGTAAAGTAGTCTGATGAGACCGAAAAAGAGATAAATTATTGCTCAACAGACATTTTCTTCAAATACTTTAATGAGAGTGAAGAGAACAAGGTCGCTCGACAATCTTTTCATGTTTAGAGAGTCTGAAAAGAACTTAAAGATGACTCCAATGTTGTCATTTTTCGTAATGTTAGTCTCGCGAGGCCAAAAAAGAGATAAATTATCACTCGAAAGATGCCCTTTCAAACCTTTCAATGAGTGGGAAAGGAAGCAATATCACTCGGCAATCTTTTCATGTTTAGAGAGTCTGAAAAGAGATTAAAGGAGACTCCAGGGGGTTCCTTTTTCATGTATCCATATAGGTCTGAAAAAGAGATAAAAGTCTACCTGGATGCATTCTCTTGTATTTACGAGCACGAGAAAGAACAAAGACTAAGCTCGGTATGCCCCCAGCTTGACAGCTAGTGGCTTAACTCCAGAATGATCATCAAAGGCTGGAGACATGCCCTCCAAGATTCAATTCATTCACCGACTTTGAGGCTGTCACCAATTTCTCTACTAGATGAGAAAAAGGAGAAGGGTGGATGAAAAGAAGGTTCAAGAGAGGTGACTGTTTCATTTTTTAATGAGCTTGACACAGGAAAAGAACTATGCTCAGGGCCTCTGTTTCATTTTTTAACGAGCTTGCCACAGAGAAGAAAAACTATGCTCGTAACTGCTTCTTGATCATGGCTTCCAAGAGAATAATGCTCTAGAAGGATACCATGTCAAGGGACAAAGCTCGGTCATGGCTTCCAGGATATCATCGCCGGATGGAAGATAATCACTTGGAAAGGAACACATGTCAAATGTCGTGATAGGGGTAAGAATGTCGCGATAGGGGTAAGGAGATCAGGCTCCAATAACCCTACCGCATAAATCACCATGTCAACGACCAGATCCAAATCATCGGAGGTTGAAATCGTGGGAGACGATGGAAAATCAACATCAGGAGGAGAGATAGACTGTATATCTGCCCGAATTTCTTCACGAGGGGGAAGAAAAGAGGATTGATGACGGTTATTATCTTGAGGTAACTTGTCAATGCGAAACATTTCCGCAATAGATTCATCAAAAGGAAAAATTGGGGAAATGCAGTCAATTGTAGACGATAAGGAGCTTAATCGTGATTGCATCGAGGAACTGTCAGGTGCCAATAGATGTTAGTCATCTGATGAGGGAGAAGTGGATGGGATAGAAATGTATGATGTTTCGGCTAGACTAAGTGGCATGGTGTCACCTAGTGCATCGAATTCCAATGGACAAGGTACAATCCAAGGGTCAGATGATTCCAAAGATTGATAAGCCGCAGTCGAAATCATATCGACGATGGTAATATGATGTGTAGCCGGTGGAAGTAGTGTAGGGAAGGTACCCATGAGGCTAGAATATTTTAGTAAGACAACACCAACACTTTCATATGTGATCTTGTGGTCTCCCAAGAAAGGAATATTATTGGTAGTAGGAGCGCGAGCATCGGTCGTGCAGAAATCCAACTGATCAACAGTGACAATTTTGCCCTGATGAGGAAATTGGACACATCGAAAAATTGACAAGGCAAGGACAGTCATATCATAAAACCAACTTCTTCCAAGTAACAAGTTGTAATTGAGGGGAGCATCGACTACCTCGACATCAACAGTGACAGTTTTTCCACCCAATTGGATGGACATGGACTGTAAAATACCGTGGGGATGAAAACCTCGCCCATCGAAGGTGCATAACATCGTTGGGTATTTGTTAAGTGCAGGTAATTTTACACCTTTCCAACACACCAAATACATGACACAAGTCGAGGCTCCCTAATCCAGAATAGTTCGATGGATTTGTTGATTGTGAACCAACATCAACTTGGAAAGCAAGTTGGTGGGAGAGTCGAGATGCATAATTGTCCAGGTTAAACATGATATGGTTGGATGAATCAGGATCAAAAGTGCCAAGAGTGGCTAAGAGCGTTCTACATTGACTGGGGCAGTGCTATAGAACTTCTAACGCAGACATGGCACACGGTTGTTGAGCCAAATATTCCACAATGTTGTAGTTCTGGCCGGCACATGAACTAGGATTAAAGGTAGCTTTACATATAGTTCTCTTAGGAGGGCGTAAGATAGAGTTGAACATAGGTTTCTCAATCAGGAGTGGTCCAGATGGAGGATTAACTGATGGAAGACTAACGGAGGATGATGATGGATCCAGTAAATTACCGGTACCGTTAGTGTCTTTTCCTTTGTCAGGGTTACCTGGTGTGTCGTATGTCTTAGAGCGAGTGGTCAAATTAATCCCATTAAACATATAAATATGTGCACTCGACGAGGCCTCCTCATTAGGATGGCTAGAACTACCCCCAGGAGAGGGGGTTTCAACAACCATGGATTGATGCTGTGGAAAAGGTTGAGTAAGCACAACGGGTTGTGACTTTCCTTGGAAAATTTTGGCCACTTCATTGCGAAATGGACAATCTCAAGTGTAGTGATCGTCACCGCAAATGATACATGGGAATTTTAGTTTCCATTGTGGTTTCTTTTTGGTAGCACGTGTTTGATTTTTTGGTTGTTCATTGCTATTTTTTGAATTATTCTTTGTCTTCTTCTTACTTCTGGATTGTTGTGAAGGGGCAGATTGAATTGCATTCACCTCAGAGATCTAAGTTTGGGGGGAGGTAGAGGAGAGTGTGGTTGATTTGGAAAGATATTGAGTTTTGTCGGAACCGATAACATCATCTGCATGAGATGAGGATGATGGCTTAGATGGATCGGTATTAGCTCGAGCAACATTCGAAAGAAAATCATACAAAGTACCAGATTGGGAATAAACCAAATCTAAGTACTGAGCCCGAGAGATGGCTTGTTCCTCTGTGACTGTGCCACCCATAGTGACATCGCGAGCGATCAGGGGTAAAAGTGATTTAGTAAACCATTCCTCCAATAATATGTCAGGAATGATTGCCTTGATCATCCTTCGTCGTCTCCTCCACTCATGAATATGGTTAGAGATATGCATGAAGTTAGTCTGATGAAGGGAGGTCAAGAGTTCAATACCCATCTCATAGTGAATAGGCAGTTGAAAGTGCGTGAGGAAAGACATGGCAAGGGAATTGAAATCATGAAAAGAAGCATGTGGTAGTTCAATATACCACTTTGCCGCCGAGCCTGTAAGTGTTTGTTGGAAAAGACACAAACGTACAAAATCATCCATGAGGGAGTTTGATGAACACCACAAATGGAAAGTCATCACATGGTTGTTCGAATCTTTGCCAGGGTTTTCATAAATTTTGGAATATCAGAAGGAAGTTTAGCTGGAATGACTGGCCAAACTGGTGAATGAAAAATAGTATCATTAGTTAACCGAGACAAGTCTAGGAGATCTAGAGTCGTAAGGAAAGGTAGCTGTCGGTTAATTTGTGAATGATACTGGTGTGACATAGGAACACTAGTAGGACCATAAACTGGGTTAGGTGGATATTTGTAACCAAGAGGTCCTCCTACATACGGTTGTTGCTGACTAGGATAAGAAGGATTCAATGATGAATGAGAAACATTTGCATAACCCGGTGGGTTCTGAACATTATAGGCCGAGTGATTTATTTTATTGTGAGGAGGATAAACATTTTTCCCTTGAGAATGGTAAGGATTAGATCCCGGAGGTGGATACACATTAGACCCATGAGGAGGTTAAGACTATGGTCCCGGATAACTCCAGGTGGTGTTTGCGATGCCGCCCGGATACGATTGTCCATAAGATGTTCCAGAAGGAACATGATTGGATACTCCTCCTAGTGGGTTATTATACAAGTGCCCCCCAATGTGGGGTTGAGTAAAAGTGTCTCCTGAAGATACTCCCCAGGATTGTGAAGGGTTTCCAGCAAATGAGGGTTGCCCCCCTGCCAGCGGTGGATTTACGACCGGGGTATGACTGGCAAACAGAGGTTGCCCTCCAGGAGGAGCATGAAAAGGGGGCTGTCCCCTAGGAGGGGTAGGCCCACCATGGAAAGGTATCCCTCTAGGAGGAAAAGGTTCATTGGATGGTGGTTTCCCTCCAACCGGTTGTGTTGGGCTAGTAGGGGTCTGCATTCTCGGGTGAGCAAATGTCCCAGCAGGATCCTGAGGAACTTGTGGAGATGTAGAGTAAAAGCTTGTAGAAACAGGGGTAGAGATTGAAGTGCCTTGGAGATGAGTAGAGGTGATGAATCCAACATTAGGATGGACTTGTGCTGGTGTAACAGTAGGGTTAATAACTTGATCAACTGGGTGATTCATGGTTTGATTGGATGGTCCTGTTTCACTAGGAGGGTCATGAGGTTGAAAGGGTTGTCGAAAGGATTCGAAATGTTCATAGAGATTGCGTCGCGTTGAAGTCCTCCATACAGAATAAGAAGGTGTGGGATTGGTATCTACTATGGTGCTAGGATGAACATGAGTCCTATACTCGTCACCAAAGATTGGTTTTGTGTAGCCCATATATGTTTCAGTAAATATCCTCTCCGGTAATCATGGGATCTCTTCGTCTATGACATTCCCAAGGGAGTCTAAACGAACCAAAAGTGGTTCGAGAGGAGTTACCGACATAGATGTAGTGGGATCTTCAACCATGACCAAAGCACCTTCTGAGTTATCTAACAAAGGAGCAATAACACTTCCAGTGTTGGATTGATTTTCTACCTCTCTACGGTATTTGTCTTCTGGAGGGTTAGGAGGTAAGGGTTGATAGCCTTCCGGAGGCATCCCTTGCATACTATGTGATCGGAGAAGACCTTTATCGTCTATATGCTCAATTGTGGATAATAACAGAACACATTGAAAATCTAGGGCCAACTAACAAAATGTAACAACATACGCTAATAAAATCTAGGAATCAACCAAGCAAACAAAAATTCTCTTGATGATTGTACTAGTTGGTGATGAAATACAATGTCGCGTGATCAAGTCAAGAAGGGGCTAGGAAATGGTGGAACAATTACAATGGCGACTTGCTTAACGGAATTTCACCTTGGTGTAAGCTTCCACACAGTAATTGTGGATTTACCCTCCAAGGAGCCCGAGTGAGTTTGATCAATGTTTGTTCCAGGTATAGTGAGACTTCCCTTCACCATCAGCTTGTGTAAGTACCTAAATATTATGGCAACTAAAGAAACCAATTCGTAGTGAGTCCCTGGGCGGGTACAGTCAACAGTCCGATCCAAAACGTATGGGCAGGATAACAAGTCTAAAATCAACCTGAGAGGCTCCCACACACAATCGTGGGTATACCTTCAAGTGACCCCCAATATACAATCTGACCACTACAAACAATTGAACCATGGAGGGATAATCTCCGTAATTCGCCTGAATGCGACCTCGTTGTTATCCACAATTTTGGTCATCGTGATGATGTCAGGGTGATATTATGATGATGGAAAATCAATATCTTCATTAAAGACACTTTCATGAGAAAAGTTACAGTTGTCTTCTTCCAAAAATCACACTTTTGAAGATGTTCGCAGGCTACCTATATACTCACCTGCGAGAATGCCCGATTCTCGCAGGCCACATTAAGCTGGGGTGCGAACTTCTCGCACTGTACTCATTGTTAGGGTGCGAACATGTTTTTAAAGAGGAAAAAGATAAAAATCTCGAACCTTCTAGAAGGGAATCTTCTAGAAGGGTGAGTTGGCTTTCGAATGGTTATTCAGGTGTTGGCATTCCAGATATCTTGGGATCATTCCCTATCCAAGTAACTAATCTATCTTCTCCTATATATTGAGGAGATTGCTCATGGAAAGGGTTAAGTTGAACAAGTTAAGCAAGCTAGTTAGAGATTGATTGAGAATTAGTGCAAGACTGGATGGAAGATTGATGCTACAACAGCTAGAGACAACAACAAGGTCATTCAAAGTGGTTGATTTTCTTCATGCATGAGCAAGTGTGTGTGTCAGAACTAGGAGCCATCGAAAGGAGACCTACGACATCAAGGCTCAGGTTGTAAGTTTCACTTTCAATTATTCAATACAGTAATATGTCCTTTTCCCATAAAGATGATGTCACTTTATTACATAATTCCTTGATCATATGTATAGACTAGTCATTGAATATATTAATCTGCCTTTACTTCGATTGGTTTTTTCTGTTGTGATCTGAACGGGACAAGAGCATTGGAGAAAATATTGGAACAACAAAGACCTAAGGAGAGCGTTCATAAGGTATGCCCATTATCCTTACCTCTTAGTTCATTCAATAGACTAGATCTAGGGAAAGGGTAGTATTCTGTCCTGTTTTGTTCTAGATCCAGGTGGATCTAGAGAGATCGGTTTGTGTCCGCACTTACGGATTTATCTTGAAACACTCATGCGTAACCCTTGTGTGAGAGGGGGATCCCAGAAAACCAATACGACAATTGGATTTGACTCTCCCTAGCTCAGGATGCTAATGTTTGTTTTGAAAACTTTGGAGAGTTGTACTCACAGCCTAATCCAAAGTGCTAACCCTAGTCTACTGTTGGTGGAAGATCCTAAAAACAGAAATGTTCTAGATAATTTTTAATTAGCGTTCGTGTTACAACTGTTCTTTACTGAAAGGGTGTATGAAAGTGAAATTGATGGAATGATGACTCAATTCCCCCAAAAATGCATAAAATATGATACGCAATCGTTTCTTTTTAATGAACGCCTATTTAAGGGAAAGAGAAAGAGTCATTTTCACTATCAAACACTAATATGGAATGTCCTCAATCAATTTGTTCTCAATCGAATGTAATGCAATGCTAAAACATTTCAGAAATGCCTTCTAATATGAAAACCAATAACGAATATGTACCTTTGTCGTTTGTATGTGAATGATGATTAATTCAATGCAAAAATTTCTTCTACCAACCGCCCTTTCAGATCAAGGAGATTCGGACAAGTATAAGAAGATTTCGCACAAACAACACACACCCTATTGCTATGATTGAAACAAGAAGCAAATAAAAAACAAAAGATAACAAAGCAAAATCAAACAATTCACACAAAAAAGAGATGTTTAAAAACAATGACCTCAAAAAACCAAGTGAGATGATTTACAGATTTCTGATGCCCTTCACCAGAGTTCCTTCTCAGTCGGATAAGAGAGAAGAAAGCAGTGGATTGATTCCAAGTTCTCAACAGCAGAAAAACTCAAAATAAGGAATAAGGCCACAAAAAATGAACAACAAAGTGCTTATTTCTTGGAAGGAAGGATGTCAAAGTTCAATAGGAAGAAGCATTGAGTCACAAAGAAGCGCAGTAAGTGAAAAAACAGAGACTGAATCTCAAAAAATGAAATTATGGAAAGGATTTTTTGCAAAGAGAGGCTGGCACTCTGGTGTAAGGGGCACCAGAGCATTATAACGCTCTGTCTAAGGCTTTTAGGGAGTACTGGTGCCCTGCTAACATGGTAGGGGAGCGATGGTGTCCTAAAACCCAGAAAAATGTCAAAAAAACCCTAAAACTCAGTTGAACCTTGGCATTTAGAGTATGTGTGATGGAATAAGGATTCAATCAGCATATGAAATCAAACATATAGGGTGAAAAAGGTCTAAAAACAACAAAGGGTAATACAAGGTCTGTGAGGAAAACCAAAACTAAAAAAGTTCCGATTCATCCCCAGTGGAGTCGCCAATTTCTGTTGAAGGAAAATATCCCCGCGGATAGGTAGATCTCCTCTTGAGAGCTAGACTCTTAACTCTTAAGAAAAAAGATGCTTATCATGGTCACTGACTTCCTTTTAGATCTAGATAAACTAATGTATGAAGAGGAAGGAGAAAATAAGTACCTTTTTACCGGAGTTTGTCCCTGCACAGTCCGATTTGAGCTCCAATCTTGAACTCTTCGATAAGCCCTGTAGACAAACACATATACAACCAACTTCCTACTCTACTGAGATTAGTTTGAAACTGACCTATCTATTAGAGACAAGTTTATGTGAGATTAAGCACAAACTAGAAAGAAACAAGCCAAGCATATTATATTGATGAGAACAACAACGAAGGAAACTTACAACTGTAGATGCGAGTGTAACAGCTTCATCAAGTCCTCCTTGTCTAACCCTTTCTCAAAAGACCCACGATCAGAATGACAATAAATTCACTGATTATTCTCCTCCACTTCATAGTGTGTTTCCTATGAGATCATAGGTTTCATGCCTCCAATTCCCCCTTTTTCACCATGAGAGGGCTTGCTTATATAGGTTTAGAGAGGCCCAACCACTTGAGATATATTTGGGGTA
>CBVK0100184281.1:0-17172 GCA_900067695.1 Picea abies
AAGAGCCTTTGTGGGAGTGCAATTTACTATGTAATTTGCACAGTTGATGGCTTCCGCCCAATACTTTAGACTTAATCCCTTAGATTGGATCATACAATTAGCCATTTATTTTAATGTGCGGTTCTTTCTCTTAGCAACACCATTTTGTTGTGGTGTATATGGAACAATGTGTTGCATTTGGATTCCTTGTGTAGTGCAGTAGCTTGTAAAATTATTGTTCACATATTCGCCTCCATTATCTGTTCTTAACATTTGAATTTGATGTCTAGATTTCTTTTCTACAAGGGCCTCGTAGGCTAAAAAATTATCAAAAACTTGACTCTTGAGTTTTAAGAAGTAAACCCAAGTACATATGGAAAAGTCATCAATGAAAGTTAAGAAATAATTGCACCCAGAAAAAGAAGGAGAAGAAAGTGGACCACACAAATCACTGTGGTGAACAAGCTGCAAAGGACCCGAGGCGTGCCAAGAGGCACGTTTTCCAAAATTGTCCCGATGATGTTTTCCGAGAAAACAAACGACACAAACACCATCTCTGCATGAAATAAGAGGAAGACCAGTCACCATCTGTTGATTACATAGTTGCTGCAATGAGCGATAGTTTAGATGACCAAACCACTCATGCCAAAGTTTGCTCAAGTCATCGCTATGAGCAACAAAAACCGATGAAAAATCTAATGAACCAAAGTTGTCAAACTTGTACAACCTGGTAATATCATCAACAATTCCAGTTGCAAGAACATGCTTAGGATCTTTTAGATCCTTGATTACAACTTGGTGAGGTGAAAACTCGACGGTTTTTCCATCACTTGAATGAGTGATTTGATATACTGATAGAAGGTTACAAGAAAGACTTGGAACACATAATACATCATTGAAATGACCATTATCTACTTGAACTGTTCCAAATCCTACAACACTAAGAGATCTATGATCACCAACAAATATTTTCTTGGTGTTACATTCATTTAGAACAGAAAATATGGCTTTATCCTTAGCCATATGAAAAGATGCTCCTGAATCAATAAGACAATCATCAGAAGAAGAAGTAGTAGTAGAATTTGAATTGAAGGAGAAACTAGAAGCAGAAAGTGCATGTCCGTGAGAAGAAGAAGTAGAATCAATACTGATGTTGTGCTTCTTCATCGCTGCTTCTAAAGATGCCATCTTCTTGAAACATTTGGACTCATCATGACCATCTTTATCACAAAATTTGAAATGCCTGTTAGTATTCTTACTTTTATATTTTGCTCCTTTGTCACTAGTAGGAGATGAAGTTGTCTGAGCAGGTTTGGGACCCTTATGTTGTTTGTTGTTGTAGCGAGGATGTTTCTTGGGATACTTGGGTTTATCTTTCTGCTGGGAAACTAAGGCTTTGTTGGAGGGACCTGCAGTGTTGATCACTCCAAATTGTACAAGCTTATCTTCCTCTCGAATCAAAGAAGCACAAAAGGACTCAAGAGTGGGTGTTTCATAAGCTTCTTCCCCTATATCCTCTCTCATGGCATAAAAGGTAGATACAAACACATAATATGCACTACCTAGCTTAGAAAGAATAAGATAGATGCAACGGTCTTCCTCCATCTTTATCTTACATTCTTCACATAAGATTCTAAGTGTTTTAAACCTAGATAAATAGTCTTCAAGGCAAGAAAAATCATTTGGACTCAAGGTCTGTATTTGTTTTTCTAACTGTTGTGCTCGAATAATATTGAGTTTACCAAACATAGATTCAATCGTGTTCCAAGCTTTTTTGGGGTCATCAATATCTTGAAGGTGGTACCTTAAATCTATGTTTGTCATTCCGATTAGTCCACGTGCTTTGTCATTCCTATTATCCCACTTGGCTTTCTTATCAACATTAGTGGGTGCTTTTTCCTTTCCCAAGGTAATCCGGTACAAACCTTTACTTCTTAATAAATCTTCCATATGAGATTTCCATTGGAAGTAGTTATTGTTGGTAAGAAAAACAATATTTGTAGAAGCCATATTAAATATGCAGATAATGTGGATTTAAAAACTGAAACTGATGATCTGGATGGAAAGAGCTCGAAAATTTATACGGTTTTAAAAAAAATGTAGTGAAAACGGACTTCCAATGTTAGAGTTATGCCCTTTTTAAAAAAGGCACAATCGGTAACCAAATGACCACGTGATTGTGTAAGTTGATTTATGAAGTGACCCACTTTTATAAAGAGAAGTGGGGATCACTTTTACAATGAAGTTACTTTATAACAAAAAATTTGCATGCAAAACAAATAACTCTAAAATAAAATATTAAAGCTACTTATAGTGATTCACTTTTATACTTGAAGTGAAATACACTTTACAATTTTAGCATGAACTTTTTCAAAAAAGATAACAAAAGAGAGACTTGAACTCAAGACCTCTTACTTAATAAGGCAACTTTTAACTAAATGATCTAGAAAAACATATTGTAATGTACAGAAGGAGGATTGGGGTTGTTGTTGTTGTTTTTGTGGAAGACGGCCTTGGAGAGCGTGCTAAAAAAAAACTCTTTTCACACAAGAAAAAAATTTCGCTTCTTGATGACAATAAGGGTTAGATCTCGGTTAGCTTACCCAGAAGACGCACCTTTTCCTATCTGTTTCTGATTTTTTGAGATCACACAGGGCGCGGGGAAAATAGAATACACATATCTAAACGAGTAGCAATCCGGAAATAAATAAAACAAAACCGAAATAAAACCAAAATACTACTCTAATTTAAAAAAAAAAAATGCGTATTCAAGCTTTATACCTCCAGATCTGACTGTAATGGCCATGTCTTGGGAAAACGAAATTCTTTTCGAGTGAAACGAAAAGTGTTCCTAACTGAAACGAGCACTCCGGACACAATGGAACAATCCTCTCAGCCTAGAAATGTATGAAAATGACAGGAAGTGGAGATGAGGAAACTCGGCTTCACGATCTTGATCTTCAACAGGAGCGGGTCTTCAAACAAGCTCTGATACCATGTTCGACAACACAAGTATTCCAACAGAGGACGAACACCTTTAATAACCACTCACATAACTAGATCAAATATCAACACACTGATTTTTTCACATGGTAAAACCCCTATAGGGAAACATCCACGACCCCAGCCAACACAACCACTTGGAGCAGTTTATTAATGCAAAGAAAAAAATTATAGAGAGATTTTACAAGAGAGTTTCTCATAATCGATCATTGGAAAATGACCCTCCATTTTCTTTAAATAGAGATCATGGACCAATCAGGTGTTAATCCATAGATCAATGGCCATTAATATCGAGGAGAGTATGAACCGTCAGATCACTTTATGTCGAGAACATATCGTGACCGTCAGATCACTTTATGTCGAGAACATATCGTGACCGTCAGATTTCCTAACTACAAATGCATACTTATTATAACCCTAAATTGCACCACACATGCTTACCTGGCATCAGGCCAACTCATATCTCTTCCTTGCCAAAGCCATGCTAAATAAACTCTTGAAAATCTTCTTAAATCAAGTGGCACGTGCCCTAACCCTCTACTGCACGCGTTGGAATGCTGGAAGGCCTACTACTGCACGTGTTGGAATGCTGGCAGGCCTACTACAGCCCGCGTTTACCTTACAAAGCACAAAAACAGGAAAGTTGCCGACAGGACAAAAAGCTATGGGTCAGTTAACTGAAACTCCCAGCCATGCATGGCCGAGAGTTCATCCAAAACCCTAGCTCCTTCTAGCCTATAAAAGAAGGGTAGGGGTACTATTTGGAAGAGGAAAAAGATAGAGAAGAAACTCTGCCCAATTGCCGAATCCATTTGTCCTAACCCTTTAGCCTTTCCTCAAGCTTAAGGAGAATTAAAGCAAAGCAGTTGGAGGACAAAGAAGAGGAGGAGCCCAGGATCAAGATCAAGGAATGGTGGCCTGTCTCAACATTGATTGTAAGTTGATTCATCTTGAAAATAATAAAGAATACTTTTCCCGTCCCAATGCATGAGTTATATATGTTTTATTTGATTTATGCTTAATCTCTAACCCTCAAGTAGAAAAATAGCATGCATGTGTAGTGTTTTGTCTTGATTGCAGGATTGTCTTTGGAAGGAGCAGTGCAAGCAAGCGGACAAAGTGCAATGGAGGATCTACACCAAACGTCAGTAAAAAGGTTAGTAGGTTCTTTCCATGTTTGTATGTGAAAAAGGGTTTTAGGTTTTGGGGTGGTAGGTTAAAATTTATTTATTAAAGGTCATGATCTGCATGCAAGTCTAACCCTAGCTTGCTAGTCCGTAGGGTATTATTTCCCAACAACAATACTAATGCATACTAAAGAAACACACTAGAAAATCCAATTTTACCTAACGACACAATAGACCAAGTAGATCTTACTAACTCCTAAGTGTCTAAATATCCTAACACTAAATCCTTCTAACTTTGATGAAGTATGTGTACAAGCCATTCACATTGAATCAAGTAAAGGGAATGTTGGTGATAGTGTTTCTACATATACTTGGCAAAGAAAGGATGTAGGGAAAAGGAAAGAGAAAGAGAAGAAGACAGTCACAACAAGAAAAGAGAAACCTACTTGCAAGCATTGCAAGAAAGTAGGCCATGACGAAGATCGTTGTTGGGTCTTACATCCTGAATTGAAACCAAAGAAGTATGCCAAACACGGAAAGAAGAATACCACAACCCACAACTGCGATAGTTCAAGTGGATCTTGGATCAGATTCCGGTGATGAGACACAGGTTGTAGCTATGGGGATCCGAGGTATAAATTTTGTTGCAAGTACTAGCTCTTCTAAATCACTTGTTGTAAATGATGAGGGTAAAATGAATGAAATTTTCCACATAAGGGTCATAACAAATAATGTTAAAGTTGATACTCTTGTAGACTATGGATCACAAGCCAATCTAGTCAGTGAAGAGGTTGTAAATAACTTGGGACTTGAAACAAAGCCACATCCTAAACCATATCCATTGGGGTGGATATGTGGTGATAATAGTAACCAAACAATGTAAAATCAAGTTTGCAATCACTTCTAATTATGTTGATTAAGTAGAGCTTGATATAGTGCCACTAGACATATGTGGAATTGTACTGGGAAGCCCATACCTTTATGATAGGAAAGCTATATTCTACAGGGAAGAAAATAAATATTGCTTCAAGAAAGATGGGAAAGAGTACATTGTTCATGCTCATTGCATGAAAACTGATAGATCTTTTGCAGCTACAGGACAGTTAAAAAGAATGGTAAGTGCAAGAAAAAGTTTAACACTTATGTCTGTAACAAAACAAGAAGTTAGTGATGCTGAACATGAGATGATTCCATATGTTTCTAACAGTCATGAAGTGTCACTAGAGGTACAACATGAGGTTCAGCTACATAATTTGATTACTGTTCCTGTTCAAAAGGGGAAGCATGCTGTTTCATTCTCATTAGCATGTCTAGTATTGTTGATTAGTTTGCTGCTATTCAGTGGTGTATGGCTGCTAACTGAGACAAAGAATGTAGATGATTGTGCAATTGATGGGATGATTACTTTGGTAAACAATGCTATCTTAGTTTTCATATTTGTTGTGATTAGTCAGGTGATCATTTTCCTAGTAGAAAGGATGGATGATACAGGACAAGTGGGGAGGCAGTACCCTCACTTCTTACTTGAGTAAAAGAAGACTTTTGGTGGTCCAAAAGCTTCCAAAGTGGGGAGGAATGATCCAGGAGGCTCCCTAGGCTCAGAAAATGCTAAAAAATGAATTGAATGAAACCAATTCCATTATGACCATCTCATTGCAATGATTTCGTCCATATATTTACTTTCTCAAACGGGCTCCATATGTGAGAGTTATCACACTCTGATCAGATTCTCAAACAGCTAAAAAGTCAAAGGGTCAACTGGCAAAAAGTCAAAGATGACGTTAGCATGACATTACCAAATATATTTAATGATGTTGATGTGGTAGAGACATGTGGCAGCACTGCATCGGTTGATTGGGCAGATGATAGATCCAATCAGAATTGGACACATGGTGAATATTTGGACAAATGTGGTGGTGCCACGTGGCACCCAGTCATCAAACATGTGGCGAGTTAAAAATGTTTTGGGGTTCATGGGTTTTGAACCCACGACGAACCAACCAAGCCAAGCACTTTGAAAGGAGCCCTAACACTAGTGTTCCATGTATGTGCCTTTTGTATACAAGCCACAATATAATTATTTAAAATGTATTTTGTAATATGGCGGAAAAGGGGGGTTGGGGCTAAGCCCCATCCCATGGTTACATATGCAACGAAAATCACTGGTTAGCGAGAAGGGGTGAAAACTATCCAATAAACATCCAACGCATGGATTAAGGCCATGATTCCAGTGCCTAACCACCAAGGTTCGGGGGATGTGACCTTATCAAAGTGCCTGAATTAGGGGCTTAATGCAATGCGCATTTTTTTTATTAGGCCGAAGGTCCCATGGAATGTGCCATATAACCCAGGGCTAGAGAATGTTAGGGGCCAACGCTTGGACATTTTTAGTGCATATAACCACTAATTGAGGGGCGCACGCCACATTTTGGGGGCTTAAGCCCAAATTTATGTAAAAAATGGGTTTTTACTATAGTTTTTGGCAATTTTAATTGATTTTGCCTGATATAATGACCATAATTGTTTTTTTGAGGATATCATGGCCATTTGGAGGGGGATTTGATCCTAGAAAGAGGCCATATCTAGAGGGAAAGTTGGGATTCCTCATATGAGCCTAAAAAATATAAAAACCAGGATTTTTGAAGCTTTGAGGACAACTTTTGACGCAGGGATTTGAAGGAGAAACTTGTAATTTTTGGCCTTTTCTCATGTTTTGAGAGACATTTTTGCCATGTTTTTGAGAGGAATTTGATGAGGCATGTATGAATTTGAGCAAGGAAGTCTTGCACAACAGATCTGAATCATGTTTTGTAACAACAAAGAGCCTGATCAATTAGGTTTCTGTGGTGAGAGATTTGTTCAGAGCATGTCGGAAGAACCACAGTGACGGTGCTTTTTAGACCAAATATAACACCAATAGTATCAATTAACCCCTAATTGAAAACAAGTTAATTAACTGACTAATTCACTTTTAAACATTTCAAAAAGGGACCCCCTCAAACTGATTACATTAACCCTAATGTTAACCTTTAAACTATTATTAATAATATTAAACCAAATATAACAACATTAGTATCAATCAACCCCTAATTTATAACCACTTAATCAACTGACTAATTCATTTTTAAAATTTTTTAAAAAAGGACCCCCTCAAGCTTAGGGTTTCACTTGAGTCAAACACTAATAACACTTTTGCCACCTTATTAAAAAACCCTAATTTTAACCTAGAATTAATAAAAAACTAATGTTAATAACATGAACACCGTTTGGTTTCTAGGTTTAACCTCTAATTTAATATTAATTCACTTGACCCCTTGATACCTATTTTAAATCTAAAATTTAATTGACTAAATCACTTTTAAACCTTAACTTAACCTAATATATACTAACCAACCTAATATTAACCTAATACTGAACTTCCTCTAACCTAGGGCTCCTCTTAGCCGACTACTAAGAGAACAATAATATTATTATTGCTACTTAATCTAACCTATAATATAATCATTTTTCTAGCCTATTTTTAACATAGAATTTTAATATGAATAACATTAACCCTAGTTTGCTAGTATACCACCTCATTAAATCAACCTTAATTTAATATTAATATTAACACAATGTGACTAACCCTAAATTTAGCTTTATTTATCATAAAATTAATAACATTAACCTATTTTTAACCTTTTTAACCCTAGTTTGCTAATAATACTTATTTAATTTAATATTAACCTTATTAACATCCTCAAACCTAGGGTTTCACTTAAACAGACCACTAATATAACATTATTAACCTTAATTTAACCCTTATTAACACAAGATTAATATTAAAACTAATTTTAATAATAAGGTCAACCCTAAAATTTAGCATTTTCTTAGCTTAGAATTTTTTAACACCGTCGGGTTATCATCTTATTTCATTAATTAAATACCTAATTTGTAAAACCTCGCCAAACCTAGGGTTCAATTTTTACTATTTATTAAAGGCTCTTCTCTTATTTTTCCCTTAGGCTTTTTTGTCCTGAAGATGGATCCTGTTGTGGATCCGAAACGTCGACAAGCTCTAAAAAGCACCGTCACTGTGGTTCTTCCGACATGCTCTGAACAAAGAGCCTATGTAAGAGAACTTGGATAATTTTAAAGAGCAATAAAGAGGTCCTCCACTTGGAAGTGGGCCCAGAGACGTAGCCAACGATTGGTGAACTCTGTTAACAAGTTCTTGTCTCTATTTCTCTTTCTGTTTTTCTGTTCTCTTCTCTTAATTTGTAGCATGGTTATCAATGGCTGATCTCTTTAATCATTGATAAGCATCAAGTAAAAGTCTCATTTTAATATTCCGCAACTAGTTAATGAGTTTATGTATTTCGCATTCTTATCGATCCGATGCATAAAGTACATTAAACTAGCTTGCAATTTATCAGTAATACCTTCATTTTTGGATCATCTAGGGACTTTAAAATTCCGCAAGGTTGTACCAATGGCATTTAGTAAATTAGGTAATCAAGACTTGTAAGGACCACACAAAGTCCACATGCAGCAAGGTGACACCTAACTTATTAAAAATTTGGCACACTTTCACTTGTTCACACACAAAGTCACTACTCACTCACATAGTTTCATCTAGAATCGTGGAGGTTGAAGTAGGTTTCCTCCAAAGGGATTATGAAACTCCCCACCCTTTTCTTGACGAGACTATCCACTCCCACTTAATTTCAATGAGATTGGTTCACACCCCCAATCTCTTGAACAACCACATCTAATTTTTTTCTAAAAACTCACTAAGTTTTCCTCCATAAGAGGAGCCAAAAGAAATTTTTTAGTCTAGGTAGCATCTCGGAGATAGGCATCCAAATAACTCCCCGTTATCTGGTTCTCACATCTTCAAACAGTAGAAGTTGTCAAATAGGTAACTTTAAATCCTCCAAGTCAAGTGTTCCTAACACCATAAGGTAAGGAGATACCCGTGAAGGGTCAAAGGCCGAGGTTCAGTTTTTTTGTGCATCCCCCCTTGAGGCACCCACCTCTTGGATGGGATCTAGCCTGTGACCCATTTCTGAGGCCAAAAATCTAAATGCCATACTTTGAATGAGGTACCTAGTGACCAAATTTTAGGACATCTGCCCAGGTGGCAATTATGGGCTGCAATTGCATCTTGATCGGATTTTTTGTGGCTATTGGGAAATATCACCAACTCTTTCAGGATATGCCCCCTCTACCCCTCATTATAACTGATTGTTTCATCCTTCACTAGTTCCTCTTCCAGTGGATTTAGACCCCACTGTTGAGTGTTATGGAAGGTCCAGTGCTATTTTAAGAGGAAGGACGTTATGTCTTTTAGGACACAAGCATTTGTTTTCTTTGTTCTCCCACGTGGACAAAATCCACCTACCCAAATGTATGTTTCTTTATCAATTGATTTATGTATGATGTTCTTGTGATTACATGCGATTGTGAGATATATTGTGAAGGTCCAAAAAATTATAACAAAGACTCTTGTTCATTTATTTCTCTCATCACCATTTGCACACATAGACTTTGCTAGTCAGACATCATAGGGGACCCATAGAATCCCCATCATTCCAAATGCTTGCTAAATCTCCCTCCTATTCTAGGGGGAGTTCCTAGTCTTGCCAACTCATCGGCTCCACCTTCTCACACCCCTGTGAGTGCTACTATCTTGGGATCTTCTTTGCTTGGTTCCACTTTACTTGGGTCCACTTCCCAAGGTCAACCATCCACTCGCTCTCCTTTACACGGAAGTGGGGGGAAAACTTCTTCGCAAGGAGGAAGTGCAACCCCACCTAACCCCCGTCAAGGATCAAGTACACAAAACACTCACACCATGGTTGGAACTAATCCTCCACCGCCACCCCAGATGCCATACTTGGCTTCCCTCAACATACCGAATCTGACTAAGCTCACCAATGATCCTATATTTCACCACCCCACATGGCCTACAATGCCTACCAAAATCCCTTCAGACATCCCCAAGTTTGAAGGAAAAGCGGGAGACAACCAGACCAACCATATCATGACCTTCCACTTATGGTGCTCTTCAAACAACATCATGGAAGAATTCGTCTGATTGAGGTTATTCCAACACATGCTCATTGGTTGATCAACTGAGTGGTATGTAGAAGAGAAATCCGGGTCCCATATGACCTTTAAATCTTTAGCCAAATCATTTTTGACCTTCTTTCAACTACCAATCCATCATGACAATGGTCTTGAACTATTCTCTGAGTTTAAACAAACCTCCGCCACACACATCGCTGAGAAAATTCACGAATTGCATCGACGACGTAGTCTATGCAAAGTTGAAGCCACCAAGCAACGATGCCTCAATTGTCTTCTCAAATCACTTGTTTCCCTCCTTGCCAAGGATGTGGTTGCCACCTTCCCCCAGTATGAAGAAGAAGCCATTGCCAAGGCTCAACAGTTCGAACTCATTTATTCACAGTCATGATACTTATATACGGTACTACCCGATGCCTCGAGACCCATGCCATTCATCCAGGACAAACTTGGGATGTCTCACTCAGTATATGGATTGATTGGTACCACAACACACCACAATCCACACCCGAAACAACCAACTATGTATGGAACAACTCAATATCCGCCGATATATGGAGGACCCCCTTATTATCCTTCTCTCCCTTATTAACAACCATACCCTGTTTCCCTTCCTCCACCCATAAGTGGACCACCACTGGGACCCATAATGCACCCAGCTGCCCAACCAAATTTTGGTACCTCATCTACCTCAACTTACACCCTAAGCACTAGTGAAAGTGCTACGCTTTCCTATGTACCCTATGGATCATTCCCACAAAATAATCTATACTTTCCATTTCCTGGCCCTCCACTGCCCATGGCTCCACCACAAGGACACCCACATGCGGGGGTTAACTTTGTTCAGTCCTCTCCCATTAAAAAATTTCAAAATTTTGAACAAATGAATACGAAAATCTGACCCATCAGTCGAATAATGCCAAAAATAAAGGAAAAAACCGAAACAATAATAATCCAGAACCAGGAGGGAATTACCCCCAATAGAACCAACCTGTCGATGACAACTAGAATCAGGGGAATGAGAACCCCCAAGGGGGAAATAAAAACAAATGCCAAGGGAAGAATAACAACAATCTTCAGACAAACTTCCCTTGTGCCCTTTGCAGTGAGTATGGCCATTATACTCACCATTGCCCTCAAATCGCTGATTTTAAATGGATGAAAGAATCCAGAAATGGACCACATCCCCCAGCACTGCTTGCCTCGCCGTAGGCCCCTCAAAAATATGTGCAACAACCCGCCCCAATCGTGTTGCAAAACCCCATTCTACACCAAGGGGTGATGAACACCCAACATGAGATGCATCCTGACCCACCACAGATGGGACAATATCCAAACCCCGACACTCATGCAGATCACACTATCCTCCTCACTAGAGAGGAATAATTTATTCTACAAACGCACAGTCAACAATACAACACACCCCCTGAATCCACTCCCACTACCTTAGAAGCAGCCCCAGTCACAACTGGACCACCTTTGATGATTCCTCACCCTAATACTGAAGCACCCCTTCGTATTCCTCGCATCCCATTACGACGGAATGTCAACAACCCTCAGGCTAGGGCGACACACAATTATAGTCTTCTCGATGACTTGGCACAATCTCCTACTTCCATGTCAGTTTTAGAAGTCTGTCAAACCTGTCCTACTCAATGCAATTCATTACTTTTCGTCTTGGTGGCAGTCGACCTTGTTGATACTCAAGTCATCACCTTTGATATTAATAGTGGTGAACCCCGTCTTCCTTCTCTGGTCACTTTCCAAATACCAGTTAAAATTCGGAACATCACAATTCATCGCTGCATTATTGATGAAGGTGCATCCACATGCATCATGTCCAAAACCGTATGGCAGAAACTTGGCTCCCCCAAGCTCATACCATCCGCCATCACTTTGAGAGATTATGATGGATGACCATCCTCTCCTGAAGGGATCTTTCCAAATGTTCCCATTCAACTTGGGGGCAAGACTATCCTCATTGGCATCGAAGTTATCGATGCTCCACTCGATTACAAAATCTTGTTCAGACGTAGCTACATGTATGCTATGAAGGCTGTGGCCTCTTCTTTGTTTCGCACAATGATGTTCCCCCACAATGGGAAGGTTGTCACCATCGACCAAGTGTCACATTACGAGCCCAACCCTTCCTCCAACATCGATAACATCCTACCCTTTGTCCACACTAATCCCGATGCCTACCCACTCATCGAGATGGGTCCCAGAATTTTCAAAGACCCATATTTGCTAGGAACATACCTTGGATCACCTCCACTCATACATCCCTTAGCACAAGTATGTGTCATCTCATCCAATGGAATAGAAAAAAGAGATTCCCTTCTTCCCACAGAGGCTTCCTTACTATATGAAGTCCCACTCGTCACCGAGCTCCTTCCTTAGGAATCCCCTGAGAACTCTTCAGCTCCACTTGTTCCCGATTTCACCCTCCCCCAGGGCCACATCCCAGTTTGGGAGATAGTCCCCCAAGCCATTACTCAAATCCCCTTATTTTACCCCCCACCGGGCGTACAAGCTTTCCAGGGAGTCGCAATGCTTACCCTTCCCAATATGGTGCTGGAAATCCTAGTATGGTATCTACACCCACCTACGATGGTCCCTCAACCATCCCTCCCTCCCCAAGCAGAAGGAATCCCGATGCAGATTCCAATAATTACTCCAACCACACCACCCTCACCCCCTCTCAGTAGCGCTACTGCTACAGCTGAGGGTAGAAGGAAGAATAAAGAGCCCACCGCTCCACTTCCCCCACGAGTTCAAACTGTTTGCGCACTATGCGAGAAATATGTACACCCCACCAATAAATGCCCGTCTCTCCCCGAGCTGCGCAATTTAATTCAACTCCCTCGAGTGATGACACTACTCGTCACTCCATCCAATTCACCTAGTACTACCACTGCATCCCCTACTACAGGAGGCAAAGGAATGTGGACCAAATTTGCATGTGCCATTTGTTCAAAATATGGCCATTACAACCACCATTTCCCTACGCTACCTCACTTTTGGCAGTATGCAAGAGCTTTCAGCAGGAGCCCATTCCATCTGCATCATCTCAAAAACATGTCACCAACATCCACTATGTTATGATATCAGACGACGAACATATGAGATGCCCTTTCTCTCTCTGTGAATCACTAGATCATTTCACCTACCAGTGTCCCACAATTATTGAATATAGGCGTCGTCAACTGGCCCTTATTCCCAATCCCCCCATCACCCCCTCCAGTGACGCCAGTAGTCCCCCCTACTCCCTCTCCAGATATGGTTTATATCTTCTCTCCCAAGCCTGAGGCACTCCCCACTCCGCCATGGTTCATAGATTTCCTAGAGGAAGTTTTTCCCCCAAATCTCCCCAACTCTCCAATTCATTTCCCCACGAAAATTTTACGCCCGACTACCATTTTCAACCCCCAGTATCTCAATATTTGGTTTATGTCGAGCGAACTATCACAACCCCCTTGCGTCATTCCCCCTACTTCTTTACCACCAGAAGAAAACCACACGGTGACAGTCACCAATGTTACTCCCCTGGATCCCCTATATTCTCGACAGTTCCATTGCGATGAAGACATCCTCAAGGAATTAACTACCCTTGATTGCCCATGGGATCCACTCCATCAAAGAGTGCTCTTTCTTTCACATGAATCCTTTGCGCCTCCCAAACAAAACCCCATATACACAATTGAAACCAAAGATTTTCTCCCCTTAGGGTATATAGATTGGTTCAATAACCCTATCCCTGCCCCCAACACTTTTGAAGAAGGAAAAATGGCCAACATTTCCCCCGCCATCAAAATCAATATTTCCATCAATCCCAGAGTCGTAGAGGAAATCACCATAGGTGCCGCATGCTCTCCTGACGAACTTATAGCTTACAAAGATCTCTTCCAGGAATACTGGGACATTTTCACCTGGTCATATACAGAGATGCCTGACCTTGATCCCTTTATCGTCGAACATCGTATAGACACATGGCCTTATATTACAGCTGTACGACAAAAGCAACGTCCATTATATCTATCCAAAGAGGCAACCATCAAAGCTGAAATTGATAAATTATGCGCTGCATGGTTCATATATCCCATTGTATATACGTCATGGGTCTCCAACCCCGTCCCTGTTAACAAAAAATAGGGCACTATCCGTGTCTGTACGGACTTTCACAATCTCAATCACGCCTATCCCAAAGACAATTTTCCAATGCCCTTTATTGACCAAATTATAGGTGATTTTGCCGACCATGAGGCTTTGTCCTTCATGGACGGTTTCTATGGCTACAACCAAATTCAGATTCACCTAGCCGATCAATACAAAACTGCATTCACTATCCCCTGGGTTACTTTAGCATATCGTGTCATGCCTTTTGGCCTCAAGAATGATGGTGCCACTTTCCAATGGGCCATGACATACATTTTCCATGATCTAGCTCATATAATCCTCACATACTTGGATGACCTCACCGCTCGATCCAAGAAATGCCCTGAACATCTCGATGATTTACAAATCATCTTTCAAAGGTGTCGTGAGTACCATATCTGCTTGAACCCCCTCAAGTGTGTATTCTGCATCACCGCTAGACACCTCCTTGGGTTCATTGTTTCCCAACACAACATCACTGTGGACCCCCTCAAAGTCCAAGCCATCACATAAATTCCCCCCCCTCGTAATTTACGCTAGCTGCAGAGCTTACAAGGCAAATCTAACTTTTTACGCCGCTTTGTCCCCGATTATGCCACTCATGCACATGTTTTCCTTCACCTCTTACGTCACGATATCCCATTCCAATGGGATGAACATGCAAAAGCCACTTTTGATGATCTTAAAGCAGCACTCTCCAACACCCCGTTGATTATCCCACCCGACTATGATCGCGACTATATCCTCTACTTATCGGCCTCAACCGTCTGAGTAGCAGGAGTTCTCGTCCAATTAGGGGATGATGACTGTGAGCATGTAATTTACTATATTAGTAAAAATCTTTCTGGGCCACCCTTGAAGTACAATCATGAAGAGAAAATCGCTCTTGAAGTTGTCCTCATAGTCCAAAAAATGTGCCATTACATTGTGCTCCACACTACCAAAGTCATAGCAGATTCCAACCCCATGCAAAACTTGCTCAGTCATCGAAAAATTAATGGCAATTTTTCCCAATGGATCATCATCCTTCAGGAGTATGACCTCAAATTTTCAACACCCAAGAGAAAGAAAGCCCTCATCCTTTCCAAACTCATTACGATGTTTCCCTCCAATACTACCACTTCTCCCGTCAATACCGACTTCTCTGATGAAATTCTCTTTTACATCCCCTCAGATGATCCTTGGTACGAAGATCTCCTCGTCTACATTCGAACACAGATGTTTGGAAACCACTTCTCCCGGGAGGATCGTCGATGTATTCTCCAACAGGCCACTCGCTACCTCCTTATCGGTGATATCTTATATCGACGAGGGGTCGAAACCATACTTCGTCGATGTTTGACCATCGACGAAGCCAATAGAGTCTTGAATGACTGCCACAGTGGCGCCTACGGTGGACACCTCCCAGGGATGTCCATCGCTCAGAAAATCATTTGAGCAAGCTACTTTTGGCCCACATTGTTTCACGATTTCATCCACACTGTGAAGCGATGTGACAAATGTCAGCTATATGCCAACAAAACAAGATCACCACCCGCTCTTATCCACCCAGTCATTACTATCGGCGCCTTTTGCAAATGGGGCATAAACTTCATGACTTGCAACCCTCTATATAGAAATGGACACAAATACATCATCGTGGCAGTCAATTACTTCACCAAGTGGGTTGAAGCCATGACTACCTTCAACAACACTGTTGACACTGCAATGCATTTTTTCTTTAACCACATCATCTCCCTCTTTGGAATCCCACTACAACTAGTCTCCGATCACGGGAAACACTTCGAGAATGAGATTTTTTTCAAACTATCCTCCAGGTTAGGATTCTCCCACGAGTTCACCTCCCCATACTACCCTCAGTCCAACGGACAGGTAGAGGTGGTCAACAAAGTCCTCAAAACCATGTTGCAGTGCACAGTTAACAAATATAAGACCAATTGGCACCATATGCTGTTTTCCGCACTATGGGATTATCGCATGGTAGTTAAAATTGCCACTGGTTTCACACCATTTCATCTTTTCCATGGGGTCGAGGCCACTCTCTCCATCGAGTGTGAAATGCCCACCTTACACATTGCTATTGAGATATTACTCGACAAAGCTCCAATGGATCAATGTTTGCTGAAATTAGAATTATTCGATGAAGACCGTCGGTCTTCATTACATAACAATGAGGTAGCCAAAAAATGGTCAAAGACCACCTTTGATCGCCATGTCTACCTTTGATCATTCAATGAAGGTGACCTCGTCCTTGCTTACAATATCGCTCACAATACCCTTGACCATGGAAAATTCAAGTCATTATGGCATGGACCTTACATCTGTTAATGTTTATGCCATTATTATAGTTCTTTGCATTTCAATAGATANNGAAACCCTCTAGGGGAAGAAAACCCAACAAAAACTTCCTTATCATAAATTGCCAATACAATAACAAGAGATAACTCAAACCAATATAGATAGTCCTCTCCAAAATATGCACCACTCTTCTCCCTCTCTCTTTTGCCGGTAACAAATCAGAACTTGTCTCTCAAACTGAGCAAGTGAGTTGTGTTCAAATGAGGTGCTAGCCTCCTGTATTTATACAAGTTCTAGCACGTGTGAAGTGTCTCTTCACTGGTAGGGCCGACTTCTCAATCTGGGTGGGTAAACCCACCTTTATTATATTTTTGGGTCTCTTAATTAACTGCTGGGGCCGACTTCTTATTCTGCCTATTATAATTGTCTGTTGACCAATCCGCAAAAGGGGATTTGGTCCTAATACAATTACCAACATGATTAATCCATAGTGGGGATTAATCCTATGAATAAAATAACAATAATAATAAGAATACTCTTT
>CBVK0100184282.1:0-20493 GCA_900067695.1 Picea abies
CTTTCAACAAGTCTTTCCCCATCGACCTCAACACCTTATCTGGGATATAGACTAGAGTCCATTTTTTTGTACCTAGAAGCTTGCATGCCTTAATGGCAAGTTCTCTCACGAACAATCATGGGAATACACCAATGTCCCTTGATCGTCAGATCTTGCAAGTGGCTCGACATCATCTCATTCATTCACACTTCACCAGATGTACTCGGGTACCTTGGCACTCGTTGACATCAATGGTGAGTTGCCTCGCATTGGTTAACAACATTCATAATTGGTCGGTACTCCAATGACTTATTTTCATGCTCGAGATCGACAAATTCATTCGCATGATTAGAATTGTACCATCAGGTTTAGTAGTGGGTGAATACTATACACTTTTCATGACTCTATCAGCAGTTACAGTAGCATGACTTCAGCCATATGAGACTACCACAGTTCCACTTTCATACTTTCTCTTTTCCATGGTGCATTCAACAACAGTTTAAATCCCTCAAATTCACATTCTCTGATCCAGTAGACAACAGTCACAGCTACAACAATAGTCACCTTCACATGATCCTACAGTAGCGACATCTTCCATGCTCTAGCAGTCGCATCAACGATATTCCTCTTGCATAGTTCATCAACATTTTGGGTAAGTGGAGGTATGTTATTTTCTAAACTTTAATCATGTAATTCCTCAACTGCTAGCAATGAATAATTTGGAAAATTCCCTCATTAAGTTCCCTTTCCTTTTTCACTTCTATGACTTATGCCACGTTGCATGAGGACATGAAACAAGCTAAGTTGGGGGGTAAGGGATTATTCACTATCATCACTCCATTTTTCCATGACCATCATTCCATTTTTTCATCTCATTTACCAGTTATGAACATTTCTTTTCCAGTGATGCTCTGTTGCAATTTACTTCATAAGCACTGATATACATATTGGCATGATTCACACATATACAAAAACAAAAAAAAAAGGGCTTTCTTATACTCAATGATGTTTTCCTTATGCACATTGATAGCATACATTTTCCAGTAAGAATATGGGAAAATTATTATCATAACAACAAGAGAAAAAGTAACAAAATGAATGTTGTTAACACAAGAACCAACATTCTTTATATTCATGGTTGTCACACAAGAACCAACCATACGAAAAATGTCAGTTGTTACTCATGTAAATCCCATCCTGGAAAACATTCATTATCATCACTCAAAGCCAACATTCAAATGACAAAATTTATTGAGAAGATCCATGCATGGCTGCATGAGGACATGCAACAAGTTAAGTTGGGGGGTATGTTGGGGATCAGAAATGTCCTATTCTCATCCACCTTTTCCTTCATCATTCTTCACATTTAATCGCCCCATTAACCTTTCATGATATTATTTCCATAAATATACTTGGGTTTCACCTTATTGTTCTCCACTTTATTCATTTTAGTATTTAAAAGGAATTTGTGATTAAATGATAGAAAATCAACATGTTTTCATATATATCTCAAATATGTGTGATCTTTGTAATGTGTAGGAATATGTGAAGGATTAATTCAAAGGACTTCTCGAATACTTCCTCCACCATTTCAATATTTGAGGAGATAATTCAAGCCCATTCCAAGGAGAAGATCATGCATATTTGGTTGGAATATCTTATCTAATATATATGAGAGATATGTGGGAGTATTTAAAGGGATTATATTTTGTAATAATGGAAAATAGGTTGAGAGAATAGTGGATCTGTAATAATGAGATGGTTATCTTATCTTCAAGGATTTCATGTATAAAAGAGAGTTCTCTCTCTTCATGAGGATTCAATTAGATTATTCAAGTAGAAGAGAAATTAGATTATTCAATTAAGATGTAATTAGAATTAGAGTAGTCATTAATGGTAGTCATTATGATTCGAAAGAGAAAGGGATTCTTAGCTTTGATTCATGGTTTTGGTTTTCATGATTTTATTATTATTTTATGAAGCTTGATTTGATTATTGAATGTAAGATTGCTTCATTGGTGAGGGATCTCATATGTTGTTATGCCATTTAACTCTTCACTTGTTGTATCTTCTCTTCCTTCATGTGGTTCTCCATTTCTAGATTAATTTCCTTCACGCAATTTCCCATTCCTAGATTAATTTCATTTATGAAACTAGATTAATTCAATTCAGTCATGTGTTAGATTAATGATTCTATTTCAATCATGTGTTAGATTAATGATTTAATTTCAGTTGTAGCTTAAACATTAGATTAGATTAGTCTCCCTTCAATCTTGCATATACTTTGTGTGTGCTTCGTCAGTTTATGAACCCCGGGTTGACAAATTAGATAGTTGGGAAAGTACTACAACTCAATTAATACAACATTAGTTCAGTCCAATATAAAGATTGTTGTTCCTTTTGTCACGATTTTTGTTCCTTTCAACAAAATGATTGTTGTTCCTTTTGTTTTGATTGTTGTTCCTTTTGTAGGTTGTGTTGTTCCTTTGAATAGAACAATTGTTGTCCCCTTTACGATTGTTGTTCCTTTACAGGTCGTGATGTTCCTTTGAATAGAACAACTGTCATTCCCTTTATGATTCTTGTTCCTTTATAGGTGTTGCATATCTGGAGGCTGGGTATTGAAAACAAAAGGTAAGAACCTACGTAGGTGACAAGTAAAATGCTTGTGCCAGTGCCTAACTTTGGTTGATGCATAGAGGTTGTTTTTAGGACATATTTGGAGCCCAACAAGTGTGACAGGATAAGTAAGTAAAGATTTAACGGACTTCTTGCAAAGGATAGGAGGGTCCATTTACTCTTGATCTGTCCGTTATGGCATAGTATAACAATTAGGTAACAGGTCATAACTTTATTTCGAGCCGTTCGGGCCATCAGCAGAATAGGTATATCGTCTTCTAGCAGATATATTACTTCGACATGGCGAAGTGCCATATGCCACTATTCTGCTATACCGATGAAGCTCAAATTCTACATGTTTTCCTTCTCCGGGGTTTCTTCTGGAATGTTCTGTAGTTTCACCAACTTCTCTTTCTTCTTCATGATTTTTCTAGAATTCTTCCCAATGAGCATCGTCTCGGTCATCCTTTTTTCATTCTGATTCTTTTCTTCTCTTGGCATGGTAACTTCATAGTGCTGAGATTCTTTCTTCAGATCCACATGTATTACTTTTCCAACATATTTTTCGGTCCTTTGTGGTTCTTCTAGCATTATGTCAACTTTTTCATCCAAGTTCCTAGGGACAAGAACCCTTGATTTGTTCTCCTGTTCTTCAATCAACTATGCGATCCTTCTAGTCAGTAAGTCTCTTAAATCTTGTTTCTATTGTTCTAGGTCCTTTTCTGCTTCCTATTTTATGGCTTGATCTTTCTCAATCCAAGGTTTACGAAGTAACATAGTAAACGGGGCACTGTCCTCCATGAACTTAACAATCTCAAAATCTTCTTCTGTCGAAGCTCCATGAGCATTCATAGATATCTGAGTGAGATTTCCACATAGGTTTACCAGCTTTCCTCTGAATAACCCTATTCCTTCTAATGAAGGGGTCATATCAGGTCTTCCTATAGCTTTCCAGGTTCTTTCTGTCATAATGTTCAATTGTGTTTCTTCATCTAAAACACAGTCAATGTCTAAGTCTCCTATTCTCACTTCAATATATTCTTTCTTCTTGAAGATCTTTGATAGCCTGACATGTCGGTGGTCATTCAAGGTATCTCTCATATGTAGCAATATTTGTTTTTATTATTTTTGGGTTTCTACTATAATCTTGGTCTCTTGATCTCTTTCTTTCTCTATATTCATCTTTTCAAGCCTAGCAATCATTCTAGGGCAATCCAGTACTTCATGGTCCATATCCTTACCACAAAGACAACTAGGTCTTCGCCCAGGGCATTCCTTATCAAGATGTCTAGGCCTTCTACAATTGTAACAAAGAGTTAATCCTCTCTTTCTCTTCAATGATCCCAAACTTTTCAGGTACTGTGTGATAGGACCATAACGGTTAGCTTGCAAAAAATTATTTCTAGGATCCTGCATCCATTGGTTAGTCCCAAAATTCTTTCTATGCATAGGTATAATGTATCTATCACTATACTTATCAGATCTATTCATATCAAACTTTATTTCATCTATTAATTCCCTAGTTTTGAAGCTAGGATAGAATCTATCAAACATACCTAGATCCATGCTTTAGAAACAAAAAAAAAAATCCCTTATCTTACTTCTACAGAGCCCAAAGATTCTAGATCTAAGACTTTTAACTATTTGTACCTTTATCAAAGCACAGAACTTATAGATCTTACCTTTTTCTTGCATATATGACCTCTTTCTTTGCATATTTGACTTCTTTTTATTTGGATCTGACCTCTCTTCTTCAGATCTGACCTTTCTTTCTTGTCACAAATCTTGACAGGTCAAACAAAATACTGCACACTAGGGAAACATATCTACGCAAAGAGGTTATTTTGCACAAAGCTTATTCTTCTTCATTTCCCAAAAATCACAGTTCCAGATCCTGGCAATGAAACCATTTGTTTCCACAGGGGCAGACCTAGGGTTCAACGCTCAAGAGCGCACCAACAAATCCCTAACTACAGCCCCTTTTGGCAATGCCTGCAAAGCAGATGAAGTATCACCCAAGGTAGAGGAAAGGGTGGTTGGAGGACTCAGGTGTCTATAACCTTATCTGGGACACAGATCTGTGATTATCTTACTTACAACACACTTAGCATCAATTATTTCATACCGTACATTCATTAATACACTTCACATAAATCACAGTGTACTGCAGTATCTACTGGGATCTACCACTTAGCAATGATAAACAGGTTATACTCAATAGATTAATCACTTAGCATCTTATGTATCATATCTAACATGCATTCATATCTCATCAGCACAAATCATCAATAAATCTATCTAAACATATCAGAGCACTTAGCAAGAGAGAGACAAACACATCATCACAGTACACAGAGTTACCATGGTTCACCCCCACCCTAGGGCTACGTCCACAAAGTCTTATTTATATTATCTTGGTCAAGAAGTTACATCATGGAGCTTCAATGACCCTTACTTCACATAGGACAAGAGATCCGCACAGATCACTAGATCCTCTTTCTCTAGGTAGATCCAAGCACTAAGACTTCTCACAGTCTGTGCACTCAACACTATTACAGCATGCACAGAGATCTTATAGTCACACATAATTCTGATCACATAGATCCAACTTATGCACTAAGCCATCGACTAGATAGGGCCTCCTTTCTTACATGGCCTAGACCTCTATTTATACATAGAAAAAGGCCTAAACAAGGGCCAACACTCCTTTCCTGTTACAATATTCCTAAAAAAAACCAAAAAAGGTTCTACAAAAGGTGGCAAGATCTCGTGATCTTCGCTTCGCTATGTGCTCCATCTTTGACAGGCAGTCGAAGTACCAAATGGTCAACTATGACGAAGTATTCCTCAAAACTTGGTCGAGGGCCAACAACCATGGTTGAAGAAATGACAACCTTGGATAAGAATAAGGCTTGGGATCTAGTGGTGTTTCCATCGAAAAAAAATCCCATTGGAAGAAAATGGGTGTTTGAGAAGAAGTTGAATGCATAAGGAACGCAGAGAAATACAAATCTGGGTTAGTAGAAAAAGTTTATTCTCGGGTAGAGGGAATTGACTTTGGTGATATTTTTTCTACAGTTTCCAAGTTAACATCAATTAGATTTCTTTTATCTATTACTGTTGTGTTTGATTTTGAATTAGAATAGATGGATGTGAAGACATCATTCCTATATGGTGATATGGAAGAATTAATCTACATGAGTCATCTATAATGATTTGTTGTGAATGGAAAGAAAGAGAGGGTATGCAAGTTGAATAAGTCCATCTATGGGTTAAATCAATCACCAAGGATGTGTTATAAAAAAATTGATACTTATATGTTGGGACTTGGCTTCACAAGGATAAAATGAGATCACTGTGTGTATTTCAAATTAATTAGTGATCATCTTATTTATTTGGTCTAGTATGTGGATGATATATTGGTAACAGGAAACAAAAACAAGATTATCTAGGATGTGATTTAACTTAGTTTTCCTCTAAATTTGACATCAAGGATATTGGTGCTGCAAATTTAATTATGGGCATGGAAATAAAAAAGATCAAGAAAACAAGAAACCCTAGTTAAATTAGAGGAAACATGTTGAGACAAAATTACAGAGGTTTAATATGTAGGAATGTAAATCAATCAGGGTTCCTATTCCTGTAGGTGTAAATTTATCTATATATAAGTGTCCCAAGACACAAGAAGAGGAAGAGGAAATGTCTCATGTTCCATATGCGAGTGTAGTTGAAAGTTTGATATATGCAATGGTTTTCACTAGAAAGGACATTGCACATGCAGTGGGAGTTTTGAGCAGTTATATGTCAAAACTAGGGAAGGAGCATTGGAAAACATTAAAGGCAGTTTTTTGGTATTTGTATGGAACTAATAGTTATGTTTTTTCTACCAAATAAGACCAGGATTGGATAGAGTTTTGGACATTCCTATATTTTTGGATGAAAATTGGGCTAGAGATATGAATCGTTGAAGATGTACCAGTGAGTATGTGTTTAACATGTTTGGAGGAACATTCAGTTGGCTGAGAAAAGGATAGTTTGTAGTGGCACTCTCAGCTACATAAGTTGAATACATGGCAGCCACTCATGCAAGGAAAGAAGCAACATGGTTCCAGATATTTGTTTAAGGTATTGGGTCGGTACAACAAGCTATAAGGATAGATTGTGACAGTCATAATGCAACCTTCCTCAAAAATAACTTGACTTATCATTCAAAGAAAAAACATATTGATGTTTAGTATCACTTTGTGAGAGGCATGGCTGAAGACAAGAAGGTGTTGTTGATGAAGGTGGACACTTTGGAGAATGTTGCAGATTCATTAATAAATTCTGAGTGTTGAGAATTTCTCTTGGTGTAGAGGATCTATGGAATTTTATGCCCTGGATTGTTGACTATGTAATCCTACAACCCCATGCATGTAAGGAAAACAACAAGTGGGATAATTTTGGGTGTGTGTTATATTAATTGCAATATTTCCCCTAATTTTTTTTTTGGGTGGTTTCTTGCGTTGTTTCGACACATGGTTTTCACTAATGGTTTTCTAATTATGGTTAAGGAATTAAGGTTTTTGACTAATACGGGCCCATGGATTAGGGTTTTGGATTCCACGAGATGATATATGTATATTGTACTGTAAATAATCAATATGATAAATAGAATATTAGAGGTGTGACTCAAAACATGTTATTGATTTTCTTGCTTTGGGTTCTCAGGGTAAAAATATCTGTGTAATGTGTGTGTGTGTCATTGTACCTTTTTTTTTATTAAGAATATATTTGCAATAATTAATTGTAGAAGGTTACAATATACACATTCTACCTATTTTATGGTTCAGTTTGCATCTTTGGGGCATCGATTTGTCTAATTGAGGAATGATGTTTCTGTTGAAAAATTGATTTTATTGAAATTGCAATTGTTGAAGGTTGATTTAATCATTTGAGAGGTCGATTTCTTTTTTTGAGGTCATACTTCCATGGATAAGAGGGTTTTATTGAGTTCTTTCACTTACTCCATGTACAATTGTGCCCATATGGCCACAACTCCTCTTCCTCAAACATTGAACATACGTGTTTTCACTTGGGGGATTTTTTTTCTGTGCTTTCTATGACCTCATACCTAATTCATCCTGTATATCCGATTTCATAGAAGTCAATTTCTCTCTTGCATATCTAGTTTCATTTTAGCTTATTTCTCACTCTTTTCTTAGATCTAGGGTAAGTTCCTTATAGGTAAGAAAAAAATTCAGTCTATTCATCTTTTCTTCTAGCTTCTTGTCTTTACTTGCATTAGTGTTTCATTTTTTCCATCATAATGACTTCATAATTAGATTATATTCTTGTGTTAGTTGGTCCTAACTATATTCCATATTAGATAAAGTTGAATGATATTCTCAAGAGTAAGAATCTATGGAAATTATTTAATGGTGAACAAAAGAAACCTATCGATTCTAAAGACTTGGTTACATGGGAAGAATTATTTGATCAAGAAAGAGGACTCATTGGTCAAATGGTTTCAAATATTTTTCAAGTACATATTGAGGCTGAAGATAGCCTGTTGAGGTATGGAAAAATTTATCTTATTTATTTGATAAATATGATGATGTATCTGCTTACTACCTTGAAATGAAAATCCATGAGTTAGATCCTAAATATTCTGAAAGGATGAAATCATTTCTTTCTTAAATGAAAAATCTAAATGAAAAATTAAATAAGTGTGGAAAATATTACGAGAAAATTGTTACATCCCTATTCATTCTTCTAGAATAAAATTTTTCTTCTTCTTTTAATATCTTCATACAAAATAGGAATAGAGCAATCAAAATGTCTAAAGGATCTATCAAAACTAACTTTGAATATGTTTATAAAGGTTTTATTAATGAGAAAGAAAGGTTGATTAATTTAAGTTAATTAAATCCTAATAAATCTCTAATGGTACATAACAAAAATGATCCTAATAATTTTTTTCATAAACATCCAAAATCACATTCTAAGGGATCTTCCCAACACTCTTGTAATGATGCTTGTGTTGATTCTAGTAAAAATAAAGTGTTTAATCCTTGTAAGTATTTTGGAAAAATAAACCACCCTAAAAATGTTTTCTTTAAATGGAATTTGAACTTGCTAAAGCCAAGAACAAATCCTCTATAGAAGAAGAAGTTTCTCTTTCTTCCTATTTAGATCAACTAGGTAAATTAATTCTTCTTCTATGGAATGGATTATGATTCCGGAGCTTCTAAACATATGTATAGTACTGCTTCATTGTTTTCTTATCATGACGCTCACAAGAACACATCATAGAAATTTTCTTTTGATGATGGTAAGCAAATTTCAATAGTAGGTTCTCATAACGCTAAAGTTCCTAATGGTAGATTGGAAGATGTTCTTCATGTTCAAGGAATGCCCATTAATTTTCTTTCTATTTATCATGCATGTCAAAAATGTTATAATTTTGAAGCATGTTCAGACAAATGTGTTCTTAAAGATATCAAAAATAAATTCAAATTAGTTTCTTCTAGTAGTTTTGATCATGCTTTTGGTTTATATAAATTTATTGGTCTTGATTCAACTAAAAATCAACCATTTTATTCCTATGTTGCTCATGTTGATGAACAAAGTAGATTATGGCATGAAATATGAGGTCACTTGAATTATGGTAAATTGAAAATTTGATCTAAAATGGTACTTGGATTACCTTCCATTTATTCCACTAAAGGTTTGTGTGAAGGTTGTATTCTTGATAAACATCATATGGAAATGTTTGAAAAAGGTAAAATTTAGTGTGCTAAATAACAACTGAAATTAATTTATAGTGATATATGTGGTCCTCTTGAAACTCATTCTTTGTTCATGTTGTATATTTTCTTACTTCTATCGATGATTATAGTAGAAAACCTTGAGTTTATTTTTTGAAACATAAAAGTGAAAACTTTGGTAAATTTCAGGAATTTAAATCCATAGTTGAAAATGAATCTGGTAAAAGTATTAAGACATTGAGAACTGATAATCGGGGGGAATTCACTAAAAATGAATTTACTGCATATTTATATAAGCATAGTATTCAACATCAAAAGAGTGTTCCTTATACACCTCAACAAAATGGGGTAGCTGAAAGGAAAAATATAACTTTGGTTGAACTGACTAGATGTATTATTTACCCTAAAGCATTAAATAAAAGGTTTTGGGATGAATCCATTTATTTTGATAACTATATTTTAGATTGAGTTCCTACTAAGTCATTTTTATAGGTTAGTACAGAAGAAAAATGGAATGGAATAAATCCCCATACAAGTAACTTTAATATATTTGGAAATGAATGTCGGGCCCATATTCCCAATGTAAAACATAAAAAGTTAGAGCCCAAGTATTACAAATGTATTTTCATCGGTTATATTGAGGATTATAAAGCTTATATTTTATTTTATCCATATACCCAAGATGTTATCATTCAGCGAGATGTTCAATTTAATGAAGTCTCTCCTTCCCTCGAGTTTCTTGAACCTCAGGTTACCTGGAATTTTCCTTCATCTCCTATTACTTCCATATCAATTACCCCTTCTTATATATATGTTCTTAATATTGATCCTAGTTCACATACCTATTCAAGTGATCCTCCTAAGTGTTTCGAATATAATAGAGTGCTTTCTGCCAGTACCCCTCTTTCTGTTTAGGCCCGAAAAACTCTTGAATCCACATGTTCTGATATTGGTATTCCTTTCAATACTCATTGAAATAGATCTGAATTCTCTATTATGAATAAGTCTTTGGCTATATATGATCCTTATACCTATTCTTAATCTAAGTACAAAGCATGGGAAAAATCTATGACTGCAGAGTATGACTCATTAATGAAGAACAATACTTGGACTCTTGTTCACCTTCCTCCTGGAAAGAATTTAGTTGGTTGTAAATGGATATATAAAACAAATTTTAGTGAAAAAAGATAAATTGAAAAATATAAGTCTCTCTGACAATTTTTTTTTTTATCAACAACAAGGTATTGACTATAATGAAACTTTTTCTTCAATTGATAAAATGAACACTATAACAACTTTTGATTAAATGTTGTTGTATGGATAGGAAGCTAAACTAGTAAGGATATTTTGTTTAATATTTTTGTATGTTTATTAATATGTATCAATATTCTAATGATAGCATATTACTAAGACTCATATGGATGGATTTTTTCGGAAAAAATAGCTTCATTAGCCTCTTCAACCATGTTATGCACATTTCCTGGATACAAGATCCATCAGAAATCATATTTAGTTAGCATATAAACATTATTTCATACACATATTTTTTTTATCAAACTCACTTAGATTCTATAATTATTTGCATTTCTAACCCACACACCTTGTTTACTACCAGAATCACATAAGTATTCAATCATAATAAAAATATATCATAAATATATAAAATATACCTGAAAGAATTTTTACCTAATTCCCTTTAGGTCAAATGCTACATAGGCATGATAAATATTATATTTATCTATTTTCCAACAACATATATGATAATACCTCATCAACTAATGCTTTATGGGAAATCACACAATACCTTCATCAATATTTCATCAACAACCCTCTTGTCTTTGTCCTTTATATGAGTTTTTCCACAATTGGTAGATACCTTCTTCAATAGCTCCAATCTCTCTTGTACCAAGCAAAACATAAACATAATTTTATCAACTATCTTTTTAATTCAGAATGCAAGTTCTCTAGCACTTTTTAAACCAATAAACATTTTTCATATATGCTCTAGCATATCTATCTGGACTCTACCAAATTTTCCTCAACGTGTTCATAAATGAAAAAACAATAATATTTCAATTGTTTCTACAACCATCAAAATTATCATGCTTTGCATAATCACACGTATCATTTTTATGAATATTTTAGATAAACACAAATATATTATCAATAAGAGAGTCAAGGAATTCTCCCTTCCAATTCATTTGCACAATATGGAACTTTTCAGCATAGCTAATTTATTTCTATGAATTTTCTTCCATTTGCGTACTATGGCTTTAACTAGGTTATTAATTCAAACATCCACCTTGATTCTTAGTCTAAAGTTTCTCCTTTAAAAGAATACAACTCTTCTAAACAACTGAAGTTATGGAGTGAGAATAAAATTTTTCCCTTTTCTCCATATTATTTATGCATTTCCCCCCTTTTTTGGGCCTTCCTACTCCATTTTCTTTTTAGTAGTCTCACTCAAGTTCCACTTGAAATTTCCCCTCTCAGAGAGTCCTCCTTCCCTGAATGAAACATCAGATTAACATATCAAGTTCTTCTTTCAAATTCAATTTCATTAAAGTGCATCTCTGCACGTTAGCCATATAATATTCAAAATGATTAATAATTTGATTTGCATGTTGTCCACACATGCATTATATTTAAAATGTAATCCATGATTCTTATATATTTAGACTTATACAAACCACTACCAATTTTCCCGTAGTCATAAGTTCTATGGATCTATTCTCCTCACAAATTATTTCCACAGTCCACCCACATGGGATTTATTAAACATGCAACTTCCCTATTGAAATATTCATCAACCTATGAAATGATCTCATTTATGAGAGTTAGTAATAATTCTATCATTTTCAGTAATTCTCCCAACATTTAAGATGAAATAAAAACATGAATTTACATTATGCATCATGTTATCGCACAAATTGTAGTTTGGGAAAATCCCGCTGTCACCTTAGGCAAGGAATATACCCACTGTCACCTTAGGCGGGTGTCCATGTCACTTTAGAGGTGAGGCAGTCACCTCAAGGGGGGGATCCCAGTGACCCTGGGGAAAAATTGGATGGAAAATGGTAAGTATGAATGGATTTCCCTAGAGGTCAATTCTAAATGGTATGGAGAGAATGGGAAAGAGTGTTGAGAAGGTTCAAGGGTTTCCAAATGAGTTGAGTAACTTGCTAAGTGTGAATACCTACTCGAGACACAAAGAAAACCAAGAATATAATGTAATATGTTAGTTGGAAAATCAAGTTTATCTTGTTGTCCCTAATTGAAGAAAAAGTAAATGATATATATTAGCTCAATGATGCAGGAGCATTGTAGGAAAGTCGGCAAAGCAAGAACAAAAGCAGAGAAAGCTGGAAATGCACCAGCACACATTTTGAGAATGTTTTGAATTTGAATGGTAGAACATTTAATGTAATATCTATGGGGATGTATTTTCATTTATGTTTGAAATATTGTAAACAAATCTTGAGCATTTCTCTCATCTATCAGATATGGAGTCATTTAATTGTAATTAATGTAAAGTAGGAAGCTTTTAATTCTGATTATATAGCTTGTAAGGTAGGAGAAAAAACTCTAAGAAAGCTCCCTCGCATGTATTGAAGTGAGTAGAGATTGTAATTTGTAAGTTGTAGATCAAGGGAGAGCATAGAAGAACATAGATTGTGGGAGATTGTATAAGTAGATAGTTGTTGCTACATAACCCATGTACATAAACCCTTGGATTAATATAAAATAGATTTGACCCAATTTCATGGTGTTGTGATGAATATTGTTTGCATCTATTGAATGGTATGTTTACAATTGGGTTACATTCTCTAAAATGCATTTGTTTCAATGTTCTGTGTATGTATGATCTTGAGTTCATGTTGAATATATGAAGTTGGTGAGGAGAAAAAGTACAAGTTTCAATTGTTTCTCTTCCTGAGAATTCCTACAAAGAGTGCAGTGGAGGTCCGCAAGGGTTGCATTGACAAGATTCTGAGTTTTACCTCAGAGCAGCTCAAGAAATATATCGTTGTTCTTATACCCACATAAGTTCAAGTATAGAACAAATCCAAGTCAGGAGTGTGCAGGCCAGTTGAAGTCTTGGATTTAACAACTAAGGAAGGTGGTCGAAGAACTCTTGTTGCAGGGAAGTGCACAGATTTGGAGGTTTTAAATACCCATAGGTTATTGTGAATGCCACAAGGAGTGTGCACAAAGAGGCTTTAGAAATCCTTGAGTTGTAGTAGAAAGGAAGCTTAAGAGGGATAGATACTTAGAAGAATTCAAGGGAAGAACGAGGTCTGAAGTTACCTCACAGATGCTAAGTTCATAAGGGAAAAGACGCCAAGTATTTGGTATGAGTCCTTGAGAAGTTTGAATGGACAGTTGAAATTCTTAGAGGGAGAATCACTGAAGTTCCATGGCCCACCTGATCGAGGAAGTCCAGAACCATTGGTTATGGAAAGGAGTTATCGTGGTCTCGACTATTGGGCGAGGGGATCTATTGCATTGTGAATCGCTGATACTCGAAATCATGAGGTGCCAAAACATTTGGGCCCCGGCTATGGTCGAAGGTCACATCAGGAAAAGTTAAGGGAGGAGTCAAAGACCCGTTCACCCTTTTCTAGGTTTCAAGGATTGAACGAGTTAGAGAAAGGTTAACATTAGGGATCTCGAAGTCATGAAACCCAAAATACCTTTTTGGGTGAAGATTGTGGTCACGTGGGTAAGAGTTGGTGCTTAGTGCTTATTTGCACAGGCATAACTCCCAAAGAGGACCTATGGAGACACTTGTGTGTTGGATATTCCTGCTGGGAATCAAAGGGTTTGTCAGATTCAAGGAGGATATTTAGAATGATCCTTAGACCGAGAGGTCATATAGAACCTATTTTGGTATGGGCGTTGTGTTAGGTGATGTCAGAGCATAGTTTACAATTATTTTTTTCTGTAAGAAGGAGGAAGACATGAGTCAAGTTGTGATTTAAACTTTGTGTGGAACGGATTTGAAAAATTCCACCTAGAAGATGTCAAGATAGACCAATGCCCGATCTAGCTCTGGAAAGGGAAATGACAGAACTTCATGCTCAATTAGATGCTATGGAAACAATGCATAGATGAGCTATTGATACTGGAGATGTCAGTGAAGTTGAAAGTGAAAATGAGGTTGGAGATGGAGAAGAAGTTGTAGTTGAAGATGCTGCAAAAGAACATCTATTCAGAGTTGTTGCAAGAATAGGGGCCAGAGAAAAAATGGACATCCCGATGTATGAAGGAAACTTAGAATTTGAAGAGATGCTAGATTGTTTTAGAGCCCTAGACAAGTACTTCAACTATGAGGATGTCGAGGAATATAGGAAATTCAAGCATATCGTCACTAGACTTAAATGGCATGCAACACTGTGGTGGGACAAACTATAGGCTAACAGGCATTGCAAAGGAAAGTAAAGAATCAAAAGTTGGGATAGGATGGTTGCCAAGATGAAAGAAAAATTCATACCCAGGGACTACCCAAGGGATGACCATGAAAGAATACATTGAGCAATTTTACTGACTCAATATTAGTGTAGGTTGTCATGAGAGTGATGATGAAAAATTCACTAGATACATGAATGGTCTGATATACGACATTCAAGATGATATGAGCATGGTGACAATCAGGAATGTAGAAGATTCTTATCAAAATGCTTTGAGGGAAGAAGAAAAATTGGCCAAAAATCAAGTTCAAAGAGGCAGAGGTAGAAGTCGGAGAAGAGGTGAAGCAATTGCCCAAGACAGAGTACCAAAGCCAAAGGATGAACAAAAGAAACCTCACACTCACCTAGAAAGAGGAGGAAGTTCACATGGAATACAATATGATGACAGGAATACTTTTTCGTGAGCCAAAGGAAGAGGAAGAGGCAGAGGAGGTGAGATAAAGTGTTTTTTCTATGGAAATATCAGACATAAATATTTTGAATGTCCTGATAGAAAGAGAGATGGATGAGGTGAAGCTCACATTTCAGAAGCGCAAAGGAGAAATGTTGAGGCAAAAGATGTAGAAGGTGGAAGATCCTTAATGATGAGGAAAATTCTCTTGAAGCCAAAGAAGCAGATGGAGAATCTAGTCCAAAGAAACTGTTTGTTTCGAAATTCTTGCAAGACCAAGGATAGGGTATGCAAGGTAATAGTGGACATTGGAAGTATAGATAATCTAGTATCCACATAAATGGTGGAGAATTTTGAATTGGAGACAGTTGCACATCCAAGCCCATATAAAGTCTCGTGCTTACAAAAAGGACATCAAGAACAGTCACTAAACAATGTTTAGTTGAATTTAAGATAGGGGGTTATAGAGATGAAATATTGTGTGATCTTATTCCCATGGATGTCTGTCATGTTTTGTTGGGGAGACCGTGGAAATATGACAGAAATGTTGTTCATGATGGAAGAAAGAACACGTACACCTTAGAGAATAATGGTAGAACACACATGTTGATGCTAATTAAAGACAATAAGGTGAAAGAAGAAGCAAGAAAAACTATACTTCTCATGAGTGGGAAGGAACTTCTGGAGGAAGTCAAGAAAGATGAAGATATGCAGTTTTCTGTGGTGAGAAAACCTAGAGTCATCTTGATCAATACTTCGATAGATGATCTACCAGAGGAAATTCAGGAACTGCTGGAGAATTTTGTTGATATCGTGGTCGATGATTTACCTTGTTCATTGCCACCCATCAGAAGTATAAGCCATCACATTGACCTTATACCAGAATCAAGTTTTCCAAACAAAGCAATGTACAAATTGACACCACGAGAGAATGAAGAGGTCAAGAAGCAAGTCCAGGATTTGATGGAAAAAGGATTGGTTCAAGAAATATTGAGTCCATGCATTGTACCAACAGTGTTAAGTCTGAAGAGGGATGGTTGATGGAGGATGTGTATAGACTCGAGGGTGATAAACAAAATTACCATCAGGTATAGATTTCTTTTACCAAGGATGGATGAATCGATGGATTGCTTGAGTGGAGAAAAGTTTTTTTCAAAAATTGATTTGAAAAGCGGTTACCATCAGATTAGAATGAGGGAAGGCGATGAATGGAATACAACATTCAAGATGAATGAAGGATTGTATGAATGTCTTGTCATGCCATTTTCTTTGATGAATGCACCAAGTAATTTCATGATATTGATTTATGAAGTCTTGAAGGATTTCATTGGTAAGTTTGTAATTGTATACCTTGATGATATACTGATCTTCAATAAAACTACGGAAGAAAACTTGAGACACCTAAATCTAGTAATGAGGACCTTACAGCAAGAGAATTTGCTGATAAATTTGAAGAAGTCATCTTTCATGAAGAAAGAACTCATTTATTTCGGGTTTCTAATCTCTTCGAATGAGTTGAATATGGATCCTGAGAAGGTAAAAGCGATCAAAGAATGGTCATTGCTAAAGAATATCTTTGAAGTTAGAATATTCCATGGATTAGCTAGTTTTTTTAGGAAGTTCATCAGAAATTTTAGTGGACTTTCTGCACCAATGATGGACACAATCAAGAAAAGACATAAATATTTTCATTGGACAGAGGAAGAAGAGAAAAGTTTCAAGTTGCTGAAGGAGAACATAATTGGACAACCAGTTCTGGTTCTGCCAGATTTCAGTAAAACATTTCAAGTGAGATGTGACACAAGTGGATTTGCAATTGGATCAGTCTTGAGTCAAGACAACAGGCCAATTGCATACTTCAGTGAGAAGCTGAATGATGCAAAGAAAAATTATTCTACCTATGATAAAGAGTTTTGTGCAATCATACAGGCATTGAAGAAATGGAGACATTACTTGGTTCTGAAATTTTTTGTCTTATATAGTGATAATCACGCTTTACAATTCATAACTTGACAGGATAAATTGAACCAGAAACATGCAAAATGGGTTGAATTTATGCAGAACTTTACTTTTGTTATAAAGCACATTTATAGAACTGCTAACAAGGTTGTTGATGCATTGAGCAGGAAATGTTTGATTCTGCAGGAGTTTCGTGTGATGACCTTAGGTTTTGACAGCCTTAAGGATATGTACAGAGATGATCTAGATTTTAAAGATGCTTATGAAGCATGTGAGAATCATGTTTTAAGAGACAAAAGCCAATGGATTGAATATATGGTTCAGGATGGACTATTATTCAAAGGAAATTAGTTGTGTATTCTGAGGAGTTCTATGAGAGAGAATCTTCTTAAGGAAAAACATAGTGGGGGATTGGATGGACATTTTGGCCATGAAAAAACATTTGTGCAGCTAAATAGTTTATATTATTGGCTAGGGATGAGGACCGATGTCAAGAAGTTTGTCAAAAAATGTAGAATTTGCTAGCACACGAAAGGAAAAAGACAGAATACAGGACTATATCAACCATTGTTGGTACCATAGAGGTCATGGGATGCAGTAAGCATGGATTTTTTATTAGGACTGTCAAGGACATAGAGGGGTTGTGATTCCATAATTGTGGTAGTCGACAGATTTCCAAAATGGCACATTTCATCCCATGTCATAAAACCAATGATGCAACTCACATTGAAAACCTATTTTTCAAATAAGTTGTTAGACTTCATGGCTTACCCAAGAGTATTGTTTCAAACTGGGATACCAAATTTGTTGGTCATTTCTAGAGGACATTATGGAAGAAGCTAGGAAAAAATTTATCTTTTAGCTCAATATATCACCCTCAGATGGATGGAAAGATTGATTTTGTAAATCAAAGTTTAGGGGACTTGTTGAGGAGTTTAGTAACTGAACATCATAGTCAGCAGGATCAAATTCTAACACAAGTGGAATTTGCATATAATGACTCACCTAACAGAAGCACAGGACATAGCCCATTTCAGATAATGTATGGAATGCATCCAAGAGGAGTATCTGAGTTGAGAGAATTAGAGAAGAGTGAATTCAGAAGTGCTGGAGTAGAAGATTTTGTAGCAGATATGAAAGAGCTCCACAGTGAAATTAGAGAGCGGTTAAAGAATTCCAACCAAGAATATATGTTGGCACATTTTATAGGTAGCATATGCTTGTCATTGATGGAAAGTATAGCAGTGATGATGGCTTGAGTACAGGTACACTGTGCCAGGTGGGCACTAGAAGTATTTTTGGGAGACACAACAGAGCAAGCTCGTGAATACCAGAAGAGATAGTGCAGAGGTGCATGCAGAGTGAAAGAGTGTGTTTGTTCATTTGATGGAAAACAGGCAGGCAAGGAAGAACAATAGTGATGATATCATGGAAATATTAAAAGCATAAACTCCATTTCAGAGTTTCAGATACCGGGAGTTGGAGGAGTCAAGAGTCGAGACTCTTCATCATAGGAGTCCTGAAGTTGCGAAATGTGAAACGCCGAAATCTTGAAACAGGCACATCAACAAAGACTCCATTTCAGAGTGTCGGGAGTTGGAAGTGTCAAATCACTTCACCACAGGAATGCCAAAATGTGAAAAACACCTTTTTGTGCAAGTTTCGGATATCGGGAGTTGGAAGTGTCGAAACACTTCACCACAGGAATGCAGAAATGCTGGAATGTCGAAATGTGAAAAACACATTTTGGTATAGGTTTCAAATACTATGATTTGGAGTGTCGAAACACTTCACCATAGGAATACCAAAATGTCGAAATGAAAAAATGCGAAAAACACCTTTTGGTATAGGTTTCGGATACTGGGAGTTGGAGTGTCGAGATACTTCTCCACAGGAATGCCGAAATGCGAAATCACCAAAGCACTTTATGGATAAATGCTTGGTCACAACTATGGGAATGTGAAGGAAGGATATTGCAAGTTGCAAGGCTCTATTTGTGATTGGGATTTGGAAGAGTTAGAGTGACTGGCAACAAATTCACGAAACGCGAAATTACGAAATGCAGTTTCGAATAAGGCTATGGTCACAGCTAGTGGTCACATCTGCGGAAGATGGAGGAAGGATGTTAAGCCCTAATACTAGATCATTACCCCTTAATTGGGGCATATTATATTAGTAATTTTATTTTATTTATGTCGTCTTTAGGCCATTAGTTGTAATTGTAGCTCCTAGTCTCCTATATATACCAAGGAGACATTTCATTTTGAATCATCTTGTACTTGAACATTTAAGTGGGGTAAAAGGAGGTTGCCTCCTTGAAGAGGATTATTATCTGAACTTATCTCTTTTTCAAGGTGTTGAGTACTTTTTCAGAGGTTTTTTTATGCTATATTGATATTTGGTTCTTAACATATGGTATCAGAGCTCAAGGTNAAGGTCTTGGGGTTTCGTTGCTACATCTGAGACACCTTGGCATTTTTTCTATAGCTTTTTTTATTCAACGTTTCATAAGGAGTGACTTGGAGGATATTTCATAGATAGATCAAGGTACGTTGGGTTCAAAATTTATCTCCTAAGGATTATACTTTTAGAGATACAGCCTGTACAAGATAGGGTTCTGGAATCATCCTGAACTGAGTCATTGTGGAATTTTTGCTATAAAAAATTTTCTGTAACGTTTCAGACCCTGAAATATGGAGGCTATTTACAAAAAATAGTAAAGTATCTTTGGTAAAATGTTCATCTTCAGTTTAATCATAAATTTGTAGATACACCCTATGTAAGATAGGGTATCTGACTAGTCCTATTGACTAGTCTAAAGAAGGTGTTCCAGGTAAAACAATCATAACATCTTTCTAGAGTATCCAAATTGAGTGGGATTAGTTTCATTGGATCGTGGGCAGGTTGTAGTATTTATGGTGCGAGTTTAAAAATTTTATATCAATCATTTTGTGTGGGGCATGCTATACAAGTGAGATCTCCTAGAAAGGCAAAAAATAGGCAAGTTGTGGGGAAGTTACCGTAAATTCCACTTGGCACATCCAATTTTGATCAGACAAGTGGCATTATAGAGAAGAAATATTAGAGAACTACATAAAAGAAAGTTTCATACCCAGAAGGGCCGAAACATGGGATATAAAACAAAAGAAATATTTTCTAGGAGAACCACCTCAAAATCAAGGTTCAAAAGTGATACTTGGCCAACATGCCAACAAAAAAGGGAACTTCTACACCAAATAATCCTCCAGAAAATCTTACTTGGACTCTTGATGAAGGTGAAGAAATGTGTAGGGACATAAATGAACTACAAAAGAAGATGGATTCA
>CBVK0100184283.1:0-20486 GCA_900067695.1 Picea abies
CTCTTCCGATCTCACCCACCACCGTGGCGAACCAGTATCTCAGCCCACCGCCTCAGACGCGGGTGTCGCACCTCTGGCGCATCCAGCACCACCCTCGGCCGCAACGCCGGTACCCTCTCTAAGAAAAACGCCACCAGGATGGAGCCAAAGGTAAACTCTCCTCGACCTGACGACCGACATCGGTCCAGCTGAATGATCATCTGGGAGTGGAGAGCTAACCCCCAGGCAAACCGCTCACGGCCCACCACCACTCGCTCCATCAAAGACAACTCCCCACCACTAATACGGTGAGGTGCAGTAGACCCGTATATCCGCACTATCATCGATGCAACGCAGCGATGCAGCAACACACTAAGCGCATTAATGCGCACGGCCGAGCCAGTCATAAAACGTGCACCTGAGCAGAACCGTCTGGCGAACCCCGCCAGGTCAGTCTCTCTCGGCATCACTGGCGATGTCAGCATAGGCGTCCCCCGAAAGGGAAGCCCAGTGAGGAAATACACGTCCACCTCAGCAGTGAACTCAACCCACTCTCCTCTCACGAGGAAGCAGTGGAATCCAAGTCGAAGCAAGTAGCATAAGTCATAGTCGACAGCCCAATCTTTACTGTCTTAAACTGATTTAAAATCTTAAAGTCTGTGGCCAAATATTCCACCAAACTTGGTCCCTTTAGGTTCTCTTCCAGGCCTTCAAATTTGGAATGATCCATTCTGCACTGGGTGAGGAGAGAATTATATTCCCCTTGATCATATGATTTCCCTTTTCCATCCCAAAATGGTGGGAGGCCCTTGATAAACAATTGTTCAAATGTATCCTTAAATTCTTGTATACTCGGTTCCATCTGTACGGCTTTGGTTTGAACTGACTTGAGTAATTTGTGCTTCACAATGATCCTCTTGGCCCAAATGATCAGTGAAGTTATGTCCTTGACCCCAATGGTATGAAGTTAAACAACAGGAATGACATTTAACAAATTTATAGCATTCTGGGCCCATTCTGAGGATTTTTTTGCTAGTGTCTCATTTACAATAGTACACCTGCTTCGGGCAGTGATAGCTATGTTGTCTTTGTCATTTATAAAATTCAAGTACACCCTGAACTTGGTAGCTTCAACAACAATAGCATCCCAAATTACATGTTTAGCGCCTTGCAAAAGTACTTTACCTTTCAACCTCGTCTTCAACTTGTTCACCCTTTCTTGGAAATCTTGATTTTCCTTTTGGACTTGGGCCATCTTTTCATCCTTCATTTTCATGTCTTACTTTAGCTTTTCTATGATCCCCTTAAGGCTCTTGATTTATCCAGTATTCAAGCTTACTTGGGAAATATCTTGGAGATACTTTCAATGTTTGAATCAACTCCTACTATACCAGGTACAACTGCAACCTTGTCCAATACTTATTTTTGTCCTTGTGAGCAAGTTTCTTTTTCCTTTTCCAGCTACAACACTTTGGCCTTGTAATTTAACACTTCCTGTCTAAATGTCTCCTTTTCTTGCTTTAGGGAAGCAAGCTTTTCTATCTATGGATGTTCAGTAGCAGACATCTTGTTGATAGGTAAATCTCCCCTACATACTATCACTAAGGGTTTTTATCATGCACGCATAAATGACCTAAAGATTATTACTTCTTACCATCATCCCAGGCCTAAACCCCCATTACTCATATGTGAATACAAATTTCAAGAGATCAAGTTACCGTACCTTATTTTCCATGTTTGACGTCGATCCCTTTTTGCACACGATTGTTCTTTGACTACAACTCTCCTCCCAAGGATGACCTGCATTCACAAAAGACAAACAAAAAAAAACTCCACATGCATTGGATCTATGATTAACGGTTTAGATATTTAATCATTCATACAATCAATATTCAAACAAATGACAATGTCATATGGTGGGACGAGAAAAGGAATTATTTTATTAACTTTACAATGATACCTTACAATGATAAAGCCGGCCACTGCTCCTCGATCCTGGTCCTGGGATTTTCTTTCCTTGTCTTCCAACTGCTTTGCTCTATATTTCTCTTTGCATAATGATAGCTAAAAAGTTGGGACAAAGGGAATTCCAATTTGGGTATAGTTTCTCTACTATGATTTTCCTCCTTTCAAATGGGACCCCTACCCCTTCTTTTATACGCTATAAGGAGCTAGGTATTTGGTCGAGTGACTATCCATGCATGGCCAAAAGGTTTAGTTAACTTTCCCAAAGTTGTGTGTTCTGTCAACAAATTTCCTTTTTTGGTGCTTTTGTAGGTACATGCGGGCTGTAGTGAGTCATCTAGCATGTACACACGTGCAGTAATGGAGTAGGGCACATGAGCCTTTAAAAATGGAGTTTTTAAGAAGAGTTGTTCAGTGATGGCTTGGCAAAGAAGGGCTATGAGATGGCCTAATACCAGGTAAGAATGTATTGTGCAAATTAGGGTTATAACAGATGCCCCCTAATGTGTGAGGTTAGAAGAGCATCTGATGGCTAAAATACATTACCAATCTTTACCAACGTACCGAACCAGTGAGCCTAGGAACCAGAATTTGAGATGTGCCATATGCAAAATAACAATTGTCTCACCGAGGTGGGCATACCCATGCTCGAAATAAAATAATGGCTACCAATCAAATACACTGTAGATCCATGTCATATAACTATATAAAGTGTAGCCACGAGAAATACACAACAGATCTACATCTCAAAATCAAAAGATATACATTTATAGTATCCATCTTCCAAAAGCTGATATGACCTGATAGCTAGAGATAACGGCATGAGAGCTCGAAGAACAACTTCAAAAATCTTCAAAACTAGGGTAGGAGTGTAATATGAGTGTACGACTTCAATACCCAGAGGTATTTGACGGCTCGTTGGGCTTGGACTAGAGGATGTTTAATGATTAGACTGAAGGCTTCATTGATTTTGAACAAAGACTTGATTGGACTTTCGGGATGGACGGGCATCAGGGCAAGAGACAAGTTGCAGAGGGGCCGACTCAGGCTTGGTAAAAATTCCCTTGGACAATAGCACGACAAATGATGAGACTCAGGCAGCATGGCCTTGACATAAGTTCATGATGGAGGAGGCAATGCAAACTCTCCATATGTTTGGAAGAATAACCAAACAGAGGAGGACACAACTTGTATGTAGTGAGAACAACTTCCTAAGGTCATAGTAAACCCCAGGGCTTGACAAACAAACGAAAGGATGTACTTTGTCCAAGGGTGACTCATTGTGCTGCCAATAAAAAGAAAATACTTTTCCCTTCCTCTTTTTGAGGTATATTTGATTTTTTTATCTTTTTCAATAATTGTGAAAATCTTGAAAAAGAATAAAGAATGCTACGTTACAAAGGGGGAACGAGTGTTGAAAACATATGATTTCTAGGCACAAGGACCAAACTGATGTTCATGCTCGGAAAAATCCCTTCGGGGGTCAAGGGGTCAAGACACAAAGGCAAAGTGCTACAAGGCTTGCATTATAAGGCATGCTTTAGATGGGTTAGTTGAGAGCAACATGGAGCCAACATTTAGGTCAAAAATGCAGGAATGCAAAAGCGGTTAACAACGCACAATGATAACGTCCTTCGATGTAAGTTTAACGAGCCCAGAGAAGGTAAGCTTGGTCATTTTTCATGTTTAGAGAGTCTGAAAAAACATAAAAGCAGACTCCACTGTGGTACCTTTTTCAAAGGTAGTCTAGTCAGTTCAAAAAAGGGGTAAATTAGCACCAAAAAGATGTTTATTCAAAACCATTTTAACGAGTGTGATAAAGACAAGATCAGTCAGCAATTTTTTCATTTTTAAGGAGTTTGAAAAATGCTTAGCTATGGACTCCATCAGGAATGTTCTTCTGGACCAGTTTAACAAGTGTGAAAGAATAAGGTCACTCGACGATCTTTTCGATTTTAGGGAGTCTGAAAAGAGCTTAACTATGGACTCTGTGGGGGTTCCTTTTTCATAAATTTAGTCCCTCGGGCCAGAAAAAGGGTTAAAATCATACCTAAGAATACTCTTCTAAGGGACTAGAGCTCCTAGAGTATACCTTTGTTCATATAGTTGACCATCTGGAACAAAAAAGGGGTAAACTACTGTCGGACAGACGTGACTTCAAATTTCATTTTAACGAGTGTGAAAGGCCACAAGATCCCTCATAAATCTTTTCATATTTAGAGGGTCTAAAAAGGGCTTACAATAAGACCTGTAGAGGTTACTTTTATCAGTTAATTTGGATGAGATCGAAAATCATAAATGCAGTCTCACTGGATGTTGCTTTCGGATCTCAATGTGAGCTTGAAAAACAACAAAGTTAGCTCATGATCGACCCTTTGTGGGTCGATGTCTGGCATCTCCTCGAGGGAGCAATATGATCTAACGAAAACATTGTCTATGATGCCAGGGGTTCTGGAGAGATTTATAGGTACCATTTCAGCGATACTTTCCATATTACCCTTGGCATAAACAACATGTGTAGCCAAAGGATTGATAGGACAAAACCTATCTCCAGTCATAGTCAAAGTGAATTCCCCTGCTTCAATTCTGCTTAACTCTAGGAGGAGGTAAGATCTATGATGAAGATCCTCCTAGGGTTTGTCTAGACTAGTCATTGCCTCAATGATTGCTTCATCAAAGGGAAAGACTAAGTCTAAAGATTCTGTATCAGTGAGGGAACATTGAGCCCAAATAGGCTCTAAAGTCGGATCTAACTCTGGTGCAGGAGTTGGATCAAGATCGGAAGAAGCTTGATGGACTAAAGAGTACACTATTTCTATCATAGAAAAGGGCATGGACATGCCGTGGTGCCCTGTCCCTTCCATCGTGGTCGATGGGGGAGGAATAATCCATGGATCGTTGAAGTAATTCATGTGAAATGATGAAACTTGGAAAATCTCAACCTTATGGTGTTCTGATATGAGCTTCACATCACCCTGAGGAGGTGGATAATCAAATGTACCCATCAAAGGTGGGCACAAACCAACTCCTATGTTGACTATTCCGGGTTGAGGATTATCAATCATTGGGACCGCAGATACCCCCAATGAAGGGTCAGGATGGGAGAAAGGAAACTGATCAATGGTCACGATCCAGCCTTTATGTGGAAACAAAAAGACCCAGAAAAATTTCGTGACCACTACTTGCATGGCATAGGTCTAACTCCTTCCTAACAAAAGATTGTAGTCGAGTGATGCATCAACTACCTCGACTTTGACACACATAGTTTTCCCCCCTAGCTGCATTGGGAAAGAAGGGATGATGCCATGTGTCCAGAAAGAATCACTGTCAAAAGCAGTGAGAAGAGTAGGTGATGGAGACAAAGCAGGCTGGCCAATGGCCTCCCAACATGCCAAAGACATTACACATGTCGAGGCACCCTCATCAACCACCGTGCAGAAGATGTTCCAAGTAAAAAATTTTGTGGTGTAAGAAACTACTATATGGAATGCTACATGGTAAGGAAGATGATGTTTTAAGTCAGTTGTATCAAGCATGCTTGTACTCAGGTTACAAGTCTCGACAGATCCTAAAGCAGATAACAAAGCCTTTCTCTGGGAAGGGTAGCTCTGGAGGACTTCCAAAGCCAACATCGCACAAGGGGTTTGAGACAAATCCTCCACCACAGAGTAGTTCTGGGTGGCCCTTGCATTTGGGTTATGAGAATCTTTTTTAAACGCACCTCTTGGGATGCGCGTCATGGTTTCTCCTAGTGTCTTTTCGATCTGAAGAGGAAGAGATGGGATTTCATCTTCTTTACTTTTCTCAGAGGTACTTGGCTTACTGTAGTCATGTTCTCTATTCATTATAAAGGCATCACCTTTCACCATATACACATTCATGGAAGTTGGATTATTCGTAGGTGGAGGGGGTCCTTGACTGCCCCCTTATATGCTTGTAGAGGCTTGGGATAAATTTTTCCCATGTCGAAATGGGTTCATTAACACAACAGGCTATTGTTGTGACAATAACTTTTGGGCCTTCACAAGTCAAGGGCACTAATGAGTTGGGTGGTCTTCCACGCAAAGGTTACATGAATACTTCACTTTTCTTTTCTCAGTGTTTCCCCCGCCAACATTATTAGTGGGTTTCTTATCCCCCTTACCCTTCTTACATTTTTTTTTCTTTCCATCAGGCTGTTGGGTGGCCTTTGGATTTTTCGATTGCACACTATGTACATCCGACGTTTGGGTAGGGGGAGCAACCAGAACAGTAGTCTGGTTGGTTGTTGTATGTTGTATAGACAGTTGTTGTAATTTCTTTGTCAGTTGTTCAGTTGGATTTGCTTGTGTTGAACTAACAATACCATCGGCATGTGGTTTGGCTCTCTGTCTGGTTTTATCAAGTATGGAGCGTGGCGCATCCAGCAAGATTTTGTATAGTAGACCAGATTGAGAATAAATGAGATCAAGCTATTGAGCTCTCATGATGGAATCTTCTTTGGAAAACACTCCCGACGTTGCGACGTTTTTGGATAACTAGGGGACCAAAGACTTAAGGAACCACTCAAGTAGGAATGTTGGTGGGACTAGCACCTTAATTAAACTCTTTCGGCATCTCCATTCTCGGATGTGATCTGAGATATGGTTTGCCTTTGTTTGTGAGAAATTGGCCAGAAATTCTATACTGGTGTCATATCTCACAGGTAATTGGAAATGGTTTAGAAAATCCATTGCCAATTCACTGAAGAAAGAGTATCTTGAGTGGTCGAGCTCAATGTACCATTTCGCAGCACTCCCAATGAGAGTGTGTTGAAACAATTGCAACTCAACGAAGTCATCTTTCAACGAATTAGATGAGCACCAAAGGTGAAAGGTAGTCACATGATCTCCTAGATCTTCGTTAGGCTTGGCTTCAAACTTAGGTATGTCCAAAGGAAACTTCATTGGCATAGGGGGCCAACACGCTTCATGACAGATAGGGTCATTGAACAACCTTTTTAAGTTAGGAAAATGCAAGGTTGCCAAGAAAGGTAGTTTTGGTTGCTGGTGATAACCATGGAAAAATAGGCCTGGAGTTTGAATGGCACCAGGTTGCCAGGAAAAGTTGTGTTGTTGGCCAGAGTTCTGGTAGAAACCATGGCCATGACCAGCGTGCAGATTATGTGTTTGAGGAGATATCATCGGTTGATTCCCAAAATAGGACGTAGATGGTTGGGATTGCATTACATTTGGAGGACTTTGGGAAGGGTCGCCCCATGTTGATCCCATGGGCATAGGTCCTGTGCCCTGCCCGGGGTTCCATTGGTTTTGAAAGGAGTTACCCCCAATTGACATTATTGACAAGGGAACTGGTCCTTTCCAAGTATTCCAAGGTCCTGGTGTGGAAGGAATTCATGGGTGTGCCCCCTGTACAGGAATAGTACCCTGCATAGGATTTGGTTGTCCATAACCGGGATTGTTCCCAATCAAAAAAGTAGTTGATGAGAAAGCATTGTTACTAAATGCTCTGAACAAGGAAAACAATGTCGAACCTATTGACATACTTTGAGAAGGTATTCCTTGACTCCTTGCTCCTATCGCACTATGGTGTGTGTTTGGTCCAACAGGCGGTTGGTGAGCATCGCTGAGTGAAAAGGAAGAAGGAAGGATATGACCTCTTGAAGTTCCCCCTATGGACCCAAGCAGAGGAGCGTTAAAGCTCCCTGCCCCCAGACCTACACTCTATGTAGTGGAGGAGGTAAGTACAGGGCTTGTACCTGAGCTGGGCATCCCACATGAAAACATAGGGCTTGTCGCACTCTGTATCAAAGGATTAGTGGTCATCGCCAAGGATGGGGTCGAACCACTGTTCGAAGTAGAGGCATTCGAGGCCATGGTGGCTCAAACCAGTGATGGTGGGTTAAGGAGTGGAACAACCCTTGTAGTGACAGCCATGGTGGGAATCGAAGGATTCCCGGTAAAAGTGGCAGCATTTGTTTCCATTGTTGCATGTGGCACTGTCTGGAGCTCATAAGGTAGGACCTGTACGACGATGGGTGCCGATAGATCAGTGATTAGAGAGTTGTAAGGACCAAGAGATTCTTCTCTGAGGTATTCAATGGTTGGTTCCTCTGGATGTTGGTCAGGCATAGTTTCCTGTGACCCAGTTGCTTCAAAAGACCCTTGTTGGTCTAGCTTTCACCTTAGTGATGGTGGGGGTGGCTCCAGTGTAACCGGTGGCAAGCCCAGAAGCCTTCGTGACCGACGGAGCTTGTGATCCTCCACTATGTGAGAATATCAAAGACAGACTAGGGATTTCTATTCATTCAAAAAACAACAGACACTAGAAAAAGTCCCTATGAGATAAAACAAGCAATCACTAGACTAGTTGAAACAACAATTACAACAACCAGCACTAGAGAAACTTACCAGTGCAAGTGAAAATTGAATACAGAAGCACCCTCCAGGCATAAACTATAAAGTGTGGCCCAATGTTTGTCCTAGGTACCGCAGTATACCCACACAGTCACCTGTGTAAGTCCCTAGAAATATAGGCAACTAGTTTGCCAGCGCGCGAACAGTCACCAGGTAGGTACAGTCGATAGTCGGGTAGACCACAAAGAGCAGGGTATCAAGCCTGAAACCTATCAAGGGTATCGAAAGAAAGTGGTCCAGAATAAAACTGAGGACCTCGAATGGATTTGAGATCCATGAAGCTTCATGGAAAATGCAATCGATGAAATCCTAGGACAAGCCCTCTATATGTGTTCTCCACTACACTTGGTCCGGCTTTGGAGGGGTTATCTCCGCTACCTTTCCTTACACGACCTCATGTTTAGCCCCTGTGTTAGAGGGGGGTCCCGGATAACTTTCACGATACTGGACTTTGACACTCAATAACTTAGACTCCAATGTTTGTTTCAATGGCCTTGAAGAGTTTCCTCTCCAACCTAATTCAAGGCCCTAACCCTAAACTAGTTGGTTGACCCTACAAACATAAAAAGTCTAATTAATTTTAGATTTAGCGTTAATTTTATGGCTTGTCTTAATTCAAGGATTATGAAAATGAAACTAGTGATGTTTTGAGAGATGAAAAGAAAAGATAAACAAAAAGCTAGAAACAAAATGAATCTTTAACCAACCTTTCGAACCTATTTTTTTTCTAAGATCTATGGATAGAAAACTCAAAACAAAATTTCGCTCGACTAGAATCTACTTATGTTCTAAGTAAAAAGCCAAGAAATTATGAAAGAAAACTTTTCGTGTTTATCAATGCAACTAACTACTCAATCAAACAAAGCAGTGAAAATATTATTTTTTTTATTATTTAATGCTCGCAAAAGCATAAAGGAAAAATATTGACAAGTAAAGACCACAAAAAACTTATGGCCTAATCACAGATCACAAAGAATCACAAAAAATAACACACAAGCAGATTACAATGGACTCTCACACTTGTCTAAAAACCCTATAAAAGGAAAAATTTTGAGGAAAACTTCTTAATGAAAAAGAAAAATATTGTTGTGATCAAACCTAAGTTACTGACTGCTATGACAGAGACTAAGAAACCTAAGGAGTGTAACTCTTGATAAGAAAAAGGATGACTTCCTTTCCCTCAACAAAAAGTTTCTCTCAACAGGCATGCGGCTGACAGTTCAACAACCAGCGTGTGCACGTGAGCTGTGTAAAGTCAGGGCATGTGTACACGTGTGAAAACCTTATGCAGGCTACGTGCACTTATGTAACTCTTCAAAAATAAAAAGAAAAGCAATCAAACACTGGAAGAGACCACTAGTATTGAGAACTAGAATCTCTTGAAGACCCAGAAAATGACTTTTCCAGAAAAAAGATAACAATGCAGGGAAAATTTCATAGAACAAAACCAATCTGAGATGAAACCCAAGCTACAAAACTACAAACATAGAAACTAGAATGAGATCCAGAAAACCCTTGAGGAGGATCACTTCTGACAGGGGAGAGGATGACTTCCTCTCTAAAAAAAATTCTGAATTCACACACGCGACTGACACTTCATCAACTAGCGTGTACATGCGGGTTGTGTGAAGGTAGGGTGCGGGTACACGCATGAAGGCCTTGTACAGGCTGCGTGTACCTCTGTGATTCTTGTAAAAAACAAAATGCAGCTAAGCAAGGAAAAAGAGACCACTAGTATGGAAGACCAGAATCTTTGTTAGCTCAGACTTTTGTAGAAACTTTAAAAGTAAAGGCTGAAACCAATTTTTTTAAAATACCAAAGAAAGCAATCCCAAAAAACCCTAGAGATCCCTAGTATGGTTGCCAATTCTTTTGTTGGGTAAATCTCCCCTACGGACTAGCACTAAGGGTTTTTATCATGCACATAGAAATGACCTAAAGATTATTACTTCTTACCATCATCCTAGGCCTAAACCCCCATTACTCATATGTGAATACAAAGTTCAAGAGATCAAGTTATCGTACCTTATTTTCCATGTTTAATCTCGATCCCTTTTCGCACGTGCTTGTTCTTTGACTGCAACTCTCCTCCCAAGGCTGACTTGTTGGCATGTTTTATAGGCAGCGTATTCTTTTCATTGATGGCAAGTACAACAACAATGATGGAATGACTACAGGCAAGAACAACAACAAGGATAGTCTTCTAACAAGCAGAGTGTGCTTGTCATTGATGGCATGATCAGAGTGTCCATCGATGGCAAAAAAGGAACAATGTAAGCTCAGGAGGATTAGCGCAGAGTCGCATGTAGTGCATAGGTGTGCACCAGGGATGAGGTTAACTCATTGCCAAAGGTCAAAGAGAGATAGCATACTCAGGATCTTAGGCGGATCAAAGGTCGAGGCCTTTGACACTTAGAAATTCTTCCAAGTCAGGAGGATGCGTAAGCTTGGGAGGAGAAGCGACAATGATCATTGGATCCCATTTAGAATTCTCGATGACCGTCAAATCTGAATTCAAATAGGATGTGCACGTAGATGGAGGATAGATCTCGAGCATTAAATCCAAGTGCGGGGTCTGACCATCATTGGATCCAGGATAACCTGCAAGTTCTTTAAAGTGCAAGAAGAAGTGGGCTTACAAAATCCCGAAAGCAGGAGGACCATCCATCTTCGGGCAGGACACGTGGTCACAAATTAACATTTCACTGTCTGGAAAGTGAAAGGAACGAAATTCTCTAACCTTTCAACTCGTGAAATTGTGAAATGCGAAATGGTGAAATGACCTGAGCCATTGGATCAAGGATAGATCCTGGACCGTTGATCTGACTCCATTTCATATTTTCTAATACAAAGAGTTGGAAGAGTCAAAGAGTTGAGACTCTTCATCAATGAAGTCCCAAAGTCGTGAAATGCAAAATGTTGAACCGTTGATCCGAATCCATTTCGGAGTTTTAGATACCGAGAGTTGGAAGAGTCAAGAGTTGAGACTCTTCATCACAGGAGTCCTGAAGTCGCGAAATGTGAAACATCGAATCATTGATCCGACTCCATTTTGTAGTTTCAGATACTGGGAGTTGAAAGAGTTAAGAGTTGAGACTCTTCATTACAGGAGTCCCGAAGTCGCAAAATGCGAAACATTGAACCGTTAATCCAACTCCATTTCGGAGTTTTAGATACCAGGAGTTGGAGGAGTCAAGAGTCAAGACTCTTCATCAAAGGAGTCCCGAAGTCATGAAATTTCAAAGACTCCATGGCAGAGTTTCGGATACCAGGAGTTGGAGGAGTCAAGAGTCAAGACTCTTCATCACAGAAGTTATGAAGTCATGAAATACGAAATGCGAAAATGAGAGATCAAGAAAGAACTTTTTGGATAAGCGCTTGGTTACTTCCGATGGTCACATCATTAAAAAGATGTAGAGAAGAGCTTGAAGAGACAAGCTCCATTTCAGATTTTGGGACATGGAGAGTCGAGATGACTCTATATAAAATCCCCGAAGGTCCAAAATCAGAAATGATGAAATGTGAAATGTGTATTCAGAATTGGTCCCTGGTCATTACCTATGGTCACATCGATGAAGGCTCAAGGGAGGGACTAGCACGAAGCTAATCTCCATTTCGGAGATCACAACTTGGAGAGTCAATATGCCTCACAACAGAATTAGCAAAATGTTGAAATGTGAAACACCTTCTGGCTCAGCCAGTGGTCACATCTGTAAAAGATGGAGGAATGAGCTAGTGAAACCAAGCTCCATTTCAGAGATCGTGACTTGGAGAATCAAGATGTCTTCACAACAGGAATGCCGAAATGTCGAATTACCAAAAAGTGAAATGGTGAAATAAACGTGAGTCACAAGAGAACCTTTTGAATAGGTGTGTGATCACCGCCTGAGGCCATATGTGAAAGGAAAGGTGAAAGGTGCCAAAGATAGAAGGCTCAATAGGTTCACAGTGTAACTTCCAGAAATGACTGATGGTTTCTGCTAGAAGACTCAAAGAGACTTCAGGGTGATCGCCAGAGAAGATGAAGAATCTCAAGGAATCTTCCAGTGGAATGAAGACCATTCATAGAGTCTATTGACATATGTAAGACCGTTGGAGCCTGGAACTACAACAGAGGGAATGATCTTGACTATGACAGAGAAGACGAAGAGTCTCGACTACTGGAGAGGATAAGGAATCTCGGCATAACACCCAGTGATGATGGATGCATGGGTTTAACCACCAAAGAAGCTGAAGAGTTGCAATGATGATCAGGTAGAGCACTCGACATGGGGAGAGCATGCAGAAGCATTGCATACAAGATGCACAAAGTGCACAGAGACTCTATGAATGCAGAACAAAGAAGAGATGTTTGTTGTTGTTGTTGAGAAGTGATTCATGTGTGTACAAGGAGGGAGAGTGCAACAGTTGAAATGTAAAGAAGAGGAATTGTGCATTGAATGGACATGGCACACAGAGCATAAAAGGCAGAGGAATAGAAAGCCCAAGGCATATGTGCAGGAAGACAGTGAGGAGACAGTACAGGGAATTATAGCAGAATAGTGATGAGATTGGTAAGACATTGTTGAACATTATATCACTGTAATAAGTTTTAGTATCAAAGATTTATTTTCCATGGTGGTTAGGAGGTGCTAGGGAGGATTGTCGTCCTCAGAGGTTCAAGTGGGTGCTTGAACACAGGGAGTTGGTGCTTCATTGTAGTGCGTGCTAGAGAAACCAGGGAATTGGTGCTTCCTTCTAGTTGGTGCTAGAGAAACTAGGGAGTTGGTTCTTACTTCTAGTGGGTGCTAGAGAAACTAGGGAGTTGGTGCTTCCTTCTAGTGGGTGCTAGAGAAACCAAGGAGTTGGTGCTTCCTTCTAGTGGGTGCTAGAGAAAACAGAGAGTTGGTGCTCTCAGCAAGTTGCATCTTGCAAAACAGAGGTTGTAGTCTCATTATGAGTTGGAGCTCATACGTATGATAATGTAAAGAATGTAAAGATTACTTATCATATAAAGAAGAAGAGGTTTTTACCCTTTATGGGTTTCCTCAGGAAATATTTTTCTCTGTGTATCTCATATGTGTGAATAATGATGAATGTTCTATTGCTTACTTCCCTGCATTATTGTGAATGTCATTGAGTGATCTACAAAGAGTTTAAAGTAAGCATAATTGTTTAAGCAAGGTGACAACTGATTCACCCCCCTGTCTCACTTGTCCAACAATTGGTATCAGAGCTGACCCCTTTTATCTAAGGGTAGATCCTAGAGCTTAAACATGTCAAGTCATTAAGGGACTTTAGTCAATAAGCCTCCTCTATTTGATGGAACAAATTTTGCCTTCTAGAAGGTTAGAATGAGAACATACCTAATGGCCTTAGGTGTTGATGTTTGGGATGTAGTAGAGACTGGATACATAAATCCTATTGTGCTATCTTCCAAATATGATAAGTTAGAATTTAGCTTTAATGCTAAGGGAGTGAATGTTATATTGAATGGACTTGTAGAAGCCGAGTTTGTGAAGGTGATGCATCTTCAAACTGCCAAAGAAATGTGGGACAAACTCATTAGAATTTATGAAGGTAATGAGAAGGTAAAAGATGCCAAGCTTCAAATCTAGAGAGTACGGTTTGAAAAAATACAGATGAAAGAAGATGAAACGATTGGGAAGTATTTTCTGAGAGTTGAAGAACTAGTAAATGCAATGAAAGCACTTGGTGAAAAAAATGAGGAACCCTCTTTAGTTCAGAAAATTTTGAGATCTCTGCTAGATAGGTTCAACCCAAAGGTCTAAGCTATAGAAGAAATTAATGATATAAATACTTTGGCTTTTGATCAAATTCTAGGAACGTTGACTGCATATGAAATGAGGATAGTTACATATAAACCCACCTCTAGAGAAGCATCATTTAAAGCAGATAAGAATGAAGATTCTAAGCCTGATGAAATTGAAGCAAAATTCGTGAGAAGACTAAAGAAAGGATTAGGCAAGTACCAAGGTAAGATGCCCTTCAAATGTTTCAACTCTGGTAAGATAGGTCATTTTGCAAATAAATGTACACATAAGAAACATGATCAGAACTCTGAAGGTGAAGAGAAGTACAAATCCAAAATATTTGATAAAAAGAAAAGTTTATGTGTAAACAATGATGACTCCTCAGAAGACACCAATAGGGACTCTTCCTGTGAAGATAAGGTAAATGACTTCATGCTTATGGCCAAAGAGGATTATGATAGTAAAAGAACAAGAAGTGATGATAATGATGAAGAAGTTTTGGTTGATTTAGAAGGAGAATTGATCAGTGCACTAGCAGAGATTGACAGACTCAGAATTAACAACAGAAAGCAAAAACAATTGCTGATATAGTTCGAGAAACATAGTAAACAGCCTGATGAACACTTAGCCTTGCTAAAAGAGGAATTAGAAGAGGCAAAGAAAATAGAGGACATTCTAAAACAACAGTTATCAGAAAAGAAGGCAAGATATAAAGCCCTAGAAGAAGAAGTAGTGAAAACAAGGAAAGAGTTGGAGAAGTTTCAAGCCTTGTATCATTAGAATCTGTCAAGTATCAAAGCCTCAGAAAGATTAGCCATCATTATGAATAAACAAAGGAATCCAAAGATGAAAACTGGTTTGGGTTATAAAGAGGGATCACGTAGTGGTAAGCCAAGAAACAAAGAACCCATTGAGCTTGTCAAATCTATAACCAATGACAACAACAAACCTACAGAAACAAAGGAAGACAAACAGCCGCCTAGGAGGAGTAAAGAAAAAGGTGCTAGAACTAAATCTGTAGAACAAGGAAATAATCCACTCCTGCTCAAGGAAATAATCATCATGGAAGAAATCGATTTGCTTAAAGAAGACAACCATTTTCTAGGTACAAAGAATTTTTCTATGGATATTCTTTCTACTGTTCTATCTATGGTCACAATGTTGTAAATTGTTCCTTAAGACTTATACATGAGCAATTAAGATTTCCAAGGAATAAATATCTGCCACAACAAAGAATGATACAGCTAAGTAACAAACCATCATAGATTGCAAATTGCCAAATCAAGTCTAGTGACATGCAATTGAGGAGGTCAATAAATAATAAACAGTCAATGATTAGACAACGTTGCAACAATAAATTTGACCTATTGAACAACAAGATTGAATGCTATAACTGTCACAACTTTGGCCACAAAGTTGCAAACTACCATCTAAAGAATTACAAAGAAGATCCAAGGATGAAGTTCTTAGCTAGAAAATCCATCACATGGAAAAGGAAAGATAGTGAAAAATGTGGTCTATCACTTTCAACTCAAAAACAAAAGGCCTCTCGGAATATAGATAGTGGATGTTCCAAGAACATGACTAGAGACAAGGATAAGCTTGTGTCCATAAGAAAAAGAAAAATAGGAAATGTGATCCTTGAAAATGATGAACCAGGTAAAATCAAGGATAGAGGGATGGTAAGTTTGAGTAATGACAAAGGAGATGCTCAGTACGTTCTACTTGTGGATGGTCTAAAACATAATTTTCTCAATACAAGTCAAAAGTGTGACAGAGGTAGTGAAGAGGTGTTCATGTCCAAAGAGTGTAAGGAAAATGTAAACTCAGAACAAGTGTTGAATAAAGGCATAAGGATAGTTAACGATGTTGATATTGAATCCTCCCCTGCAAGTAAATAATAAGACATAGATACAATAAAAGAATGTTCAGTTAGCATCCATCCCATGGAAGAAGTAGGAGAAGAATCATGTCATAATCTAGAAGAAGAAGTTTTGAAGGTTGAGAAGTCAAACACCCAAATCAAGTTCTTGAATAGTTCCATGACCTTGGATAAGATCTTGGATAGTCAGAGATCACCAAATGACAAATCTGGTATTGGACTCAACAAGATAGAAATCAGTGCTCCTAAGAAACCTGATACAGGTCCTTCATTTGTAAAAAGGAAAAGCAGATGTGAGAGTGGTTGTAGCAGTTTTTTTTTGTGATTGAATATGGTCATAAAAGCCTTGGATTGTAGGGATCATGGAAGAAAAATTAAATTGCAGTAATAAAGATCAATGAGAATCAATGGAGAGATACAAGGGTTATTTAAAAGGTACAAGCTACAATTGCACAGTGTTCAAGTAGGACAACAACATTCGCAGCATTAACATTCTGATGTACAAAATTATATACATGACATTCTATAGAGATAACAAGAGGAAAGACCCTGTCAAGGAAAGATAACCTTTTAGGAACAAAGGGGGAAAATAGTCAGAAGCAGAGAGAGAATAGTGACAGGGGGAGTCATCCAGTTATGAGAAAAAAAGGTTGATGAATGATCCAGGGGATCAAATTTTTCTCAAAATTCAAAGTGCTCGGAATCGCTTCAAATCGAATGGGAGCATAGGCCTCGTTGTCATGAACCCAATGCAACTCGCTTGGGTTCAAATAGACGTCAGATGAGAGAGATATCGTGTTTTGTTCAAAACGACAAACAAGAAAAAAAAATGTGCTAACTATACAAGTCCATAAAGTCCATACGGATGCTGACATGGCAGACCGTACGACACATGGCAGAGCCATATGACACATGGCAGGGTCGTACGACATGTGGCAGGTGTTGGTGGGCAGGATTTTGGACGAGTTGGCATATGACACATGTCATTGATGGTGAATGAAATGCTGACACATGGCCCACTCAGTGGCCACCACATGTCATCTTGGCGTTGGATTAAAATTTATGTTGTTGGCAGGATTCGACCCCGTGACCTCCGAATAGGGGTAAAGCCTTGGGAAGGACCGCCCAATCTGCGTGACACCACATGTTTCTTATTATATATATGGCAATAAATTTATTTAAATTGAAATGTGTTGTGGGTTGGGGCATGGTCCAGGTCGGGGCTTAGCCCCGGCCCCCGCTCTTATGTATATACAATAGAACCTCTGGCACGTGCCTCCAACCATTGCCATTTTATTTTTAAAAAGTGTCCCTTTTTATATATACGCGCGGTCATATGGTGGCCCATGTGTCCTCGGGCTTAGTGGTTAGGGGCCAAGGCACGTAACCATCCTACAGTTCGCATCGATTGTGTGGTTGTGCCTGGTGCTGGGTTTTTACACATATATGCGTGTGGGGGCTAGGGTGAAGAGGCAAGGGTGCATTTTGGCGATCCAAAGATAGCAAGTTTGAAGGGGAACTTCCAAGAAGCCTATCTTCTTCAATTTTTGGCCAAATGAGGTGCCGAAAAAGCCCAACTAGGGGGTTTTGGACGTTCTGAATCCATTGGATCCATCTATTTGGAATTTTGAGCATTGTAAAGCACATATTTTAGCAATTTGAGAAAATAATACAAAAGATCCATTGGAAGCTGGACCAGGAGATGTAGCCCAAGAGAGGGGTGAACTCCTTTATCATTTGTTGTGTTATGTGCTTTTTGTTCTCTGTTATTTGCTAATGTTTATATGCATCTTAAATGTGTAATTTCCATAAAAGTTGTGTTTTCAAAATTGATCCATTTGCATTTGAACACATGAATTAAAACTTGCAAATATTTTCAAGAATACAAGTCTTCATCATTTTTAGATCAAGTTGGTATNNGTCTTCATCATTTTTAGATCAAGTTGGTATCAGAGCATAGGTTTTTGAAGGCTTGATTATTTTCAAGTGTTTTGTTTTCTAATGCTCACAAGGTTGAAACTCACAAGAGGACAATATCAACTTGTAGAGCCAAGTTCTCATCCTTCAAGAAGGAAGATTATATCATCACCGCAAGCTTCAAGGAGACATTCACCAAGTATGGCTCATGAAGAGAGTCATGAACATATTCCTACAGAAGATGAAGATCTCAGAAAGGATTTCATGGAAATGAGAGAAATGATAAAACTCTTGATGGAAGAAAGGAATACAAGGTTGCAAGGTGAAGGCTCCAACCCTTCAAAGCACAAGGGAGACAATGGTGATAAAAATCCAAATGGAAATGGAGGGAATGGTGCTTCTCCACCACCCTCACCTCCATCTTCTTCTTCGTCTTCTACTAGTTCAAGACCTCATCCAAATTCTCCAAAAGGACATGGTAAAACTCCACAAATTCCTTTGTTAAAGATTGATATTAAATTTGAATTGCCAATGTACAATGGAGAGATAAATGCTGAGAAATTAGATAATTGGATTCATCCAATTGAGGTGTATTGTAGGATACAAAAAATTCAAGATGATGAAACTAAGATTCAACTTGCTTCTTTAATATTGGAAAGTGCAGCACTCATTTGGTGAGAATCCAAGACTCAAGAGGACATGAAGAAACATGGTAAAATTTTAACCTCTTGGAATGATTTTATTGTTGCAATTAAAAAACAATTTTACCCATTGGCATATATGCAAAAAACTACTATGGATTGGCAAAATTTTAGACAAGCTAAAGGATAGAATGTGCAAAGATTTACTAAAGAATTTAGGAGAAGAGCTTTGGTTTTGGGAGTATATTTGTCTTCTCAAGAAATGTTACTCAAATACATTGGAGCTTTACATAGTTATTTGAGACATACAATACTCATGTTTAATCCTTCAAATCTAGATGAATGATTTTATTGTTGCAATTAAAAAACAATTTTACCCATTGGCATATATGAAAAAGCCACCATGGATTGGCAAAATTTTAGACAAGCTAAAGGACAAAATGTGCAAAGCTTTACTCAAGAATTTAGGAGAAGAGCTTTGGTTTTGGGAGTAGATTTGTCTTCTCAAGAAACTTTACTCAAATACATTGGAGATTTACATAGTTATTTGAGACATACAATACTCATGTTTAATCCTTCAAATCTAGATGAAGTTTGTTTTCAGAAAACTCATTTGGAAGCAAGAGGAAGGAATAAAACTTATGAGGGTAACAATAAGCCTTTCAGTCATGGAGACAAAGGAAAGAAGAAGTTCAAGGGCAATGGCAAAAATAATGTTGCTGTTAAGAAAGAGGGAGAAAAATTTACATGCAAACATTGTTCAAAAGATGGCCATGATGAAGACCATTGTTGGAAACTTCATCCTGAAAGAAGACCCAAAAGGTTTGGCAACAAAGGGAAGTCAAAGACTGATGCAACCATACAACATGATTTAGGTTCTGATTCGGGTGATGAAACAAAGATTACAGCCATGGGTTATCAAGGTAAGGGTTCTATTGTAAGTACTAGTTCTTCAAGTAATAGTAATCTCAATGAAACTCGCCAAGAAAAAGAAAGAATAGAACTTTTTCACATAAGGGTTGTTTCAAAGCATACCAAGATAGATACTCTATTTGATACTGGATCTCAAGCAAACCTTATATCTGAAGACACTATCAAGAAATTAAAATTGGAAACAATTCCACATCCTAAATCATACCCTCTTGGTTGGCTATGTGACAATGCTAAATTGCAGGTGACAAGAAGGTGTAAACTTAGGTTTGCTATCACTGCAAATTTTATAGATGAGGTAGAGCTTGATGTTATTCCTTTGAATATCTGTGGTATTGTGTTGGGAAGCCCATATTTATATGATAGAAAAGCCATTTTTCATCGTCATGAGAATAAGTATCACTTGTTTAAAAATGGAGTTGAGTACATTGTTAGAGCCCATACAAAGAAGATGAATTTGTCACTTGTAAATGCGGGGCAAATGAAGAGATTAGTCAATGCTAGCAAGAATTTTGTTCTCTTGATAATTAAACCCAAAGATGATATTGAAAACAAAGTTTTTCAAGATTGTGATGCAAAGTTGAAATCTGATCTATATGAGGTTGTTAATCAATATGATGAGATGTTTCAGGAACCAAAGGGATTACCTCCAAGAAGGGGTATCCAACATGAAATTCAATTGCAACAAGATTGTCCTCTTCCAAACATTGGTATGTACAAGATGTTGGTCATGGAGAATGCTAAAATCAAAAAACAAATCCAAGAGTTGCTCGACAAAGGGGTCATTGTGCCAAGCACATTGCCATGTGGATCTCCAATTGTGTTTGTGCCAAAGAAAGATGGTACATGGCGTATGTGTGTTGATTTCAGGGCCTTGAACAAGATTACGGTAAAGAATCGCTATCCTCTTCCTAGAATCGATGATTTGCTTGATCAATTGAAAGATGCAAAGTATTTTACTAAGTTGGATTTGAGAAGCGGATATCATCAGATTAGGATTGCCAAAGGAGACACATGGAAGACA
>CBVK0100184284.1:2801-16233 GCA_900067695.1 Picea abies
CAGTAGTAGTTAGTGATTCCAAGAAAGAATTTGGCTTGGGATCATTACATATCTCTATGAATTTTATTGTAGGCTTACCTAAATCGGGCAATAAATCAGTCATTATGGTGGTAGTTGATCGTCTTTCCAAGTATGCTTATTTCTGTTCTCTTCAACACCCATTTACAACATCCACGGTGGCTCAACTTTTCATGGATCAGGTCTTCAAGTTTCATGGCATGCCACATTCTATTTTTTCTGATCACAACCCAACTTTCACCAAGAATTTTTGGCAAGAATTGTTCAAGCTACAAGGCACCCAATTGCATCTTGGCACAGATTATCATCCCCAGACTGATGGTCAAACTGAAGTTGTCAACAAATGTTTGGAAACATATTTGAGGTGTTTTGCATTGGAAAAAGAAAAATCAATGGGCTCAATGGTTACCACTAGTTGAATGGTGGTACAACACTTCGTACCATACAACTACCTGCATGACTTCTTTTGAAGCGGTATATGGAAAAAAGATACCTTCAGTTCTCTCATATTTTCCAGGTGTCTCGAAGGTCCATGCGATGACCAAACGCTTACAGTTCAAGAGACTATTCTCCATACCCTCAAAGATAATTTGGTCATGGCCCGAATTGCATGAAGAAACAAGCAGATCAAGGTCGCTCAGAACGTCACTTTGCAGAAGGGGATCACGTGTTTCTTTGACTACAATCTTACAAGCAAAATTCCCTCAAGGCTGACCATTGTCATAAACTGGTGCCCAAATTTTATGGTCCTTATACGGTTCTCAAGCGTGTGGGACAAGTGGCCTATCAATTATCTTTGCCCATTCATTCTAAGCTCCATCATGTTTTTCATGTTTCCTGATTAAAGAAGGTGATTGGAACTAAGTGCCAAACCCAACCACCCTTCCCGAGTTGGACGAAGAAGGCTCCATTTGGCTACAACCAAAAGCGGTTTTGGACCAGCATGAGCGTCGTCTGAGTCAGCGAACCCTCAGGAAGTGTTAATCCAGTGGAAGGATACAACTGCAACAGATGCCACTTGGGAACTAACTACCATTCTGCAACAATTTCTCCATCTCAAGCCTTGAGGACAAGCTGGTTTTAAGGGGGAGGGAATGTTAGGGACCTAACCCCTCAAGTATATTTCCATGTAATAAAGGTCAATATTAATAAGGCCTAGCAATAAGGAAGAATAAGTCCAATGTAAGAAGACATAATAGAAGCTTCCGCTTCTAGAACTTCTAGAAGGATCTTCCTCTAGATGGTTCTTTTGATAGACATATTTAGTATAAATAGGAGTTGAGGGTATGAGAACTTTTGTCTTGGATATTATTGTAATAGAGATCTGCTTTGCTAGAGGTTGCCCCCTCGAAGAGGCAAGTGAACATTGCTCTCAATGATCAAAGTGCTCTTTTTGATGTCATTCTGGTATCCATTTGGTATTATTGTGGTGTTGTTTTGGTTATATTGTTGTTCATCTGCCATTTCTAGTTATTTATTTATGTTCTGCATACTTTTTATATCTGGAATATTACAAAGACACCATAAAGGAGTAACCCTGACTGTTTATAAGATAATGTGTATGTTGATATTATGATAGTTGCGGGAGGTATTTACCTCCACATGTAACCCTGACGAGAATAGAATATTCCAGGAAGCAAGAAGAAACCCTAAAGAATTGAACATAACCCTAGAAAATAACTTGGCTCAAGGAAATAATTAATATTAAGTATTTAGCCTCCAGAATGAGAAGTCAGCCTAGACAGCTCAGGAAAATGTATAAATACAAGTAGCCAGACCTCATTTTGTACAAACAACTCATAATTTCAGCTGGGAGGAGGTGCGCACTGCAGAAACTAGGCAAGTGAACAAGTCTGGGGAGCAGCTGCAACAATTTGTATTCCTGGTTTAAGCTCGGACTTTCTGTTGGTTATGATTGGACTTTCTGATTAGTCTTGGTTATATTTATGCATTAGCCTTGGTTGGCTATTGGTTTGCTTCCAGAATCATTCTCTGTCAAGGTTAAGGTGCTCGGGGGTGGCTTCGACCTATGGTTGGGTGAAAATAATTTTATATTGTCTATGGTTAAACGAGCACATCTATTACTTTCTAACAGGTTATGGGCCCACTCTATCTTCAGACAGTTTAACCGTTGGAAGATAGATGGGGAGGATTTACTAAGTTATAGTTGTAGTTGCAGCCAGTCTTTGCGGCAACAACGAAACCCTAACCCTCTCGTTGAGGTGCCTTAAGTGAAGAGATTGATCTAATTTTTGGATAGACTAGTGCGCCCTAGCCTAGCGCATCTCCTGGTACTCTCAACAAGCTAAGACGTCAAGTTTGAGTTTTTGGTCAAAATCAAGGGTTGACCAAGTCAAAGCAATTATGACTTACTCTATGAAGTCAGAAAAAAAGTTAGAAGGGGCTTCTAACTTCAGAGTAGGGAAGACAAGGATTGACCTCATCCTTGCCAAGAATAAAGTGTTGGATATCATGAAAGGAAAGATCATAGAACCACAGTTCGAAGAAGGAAAAGAGAAGGAACCTCAAAACGCTGCAGTTATGGAGAAGTTCAAAGACAGTAACATCAATGCCATGAGTATCATAGTGGACTCAATAAAATACCACTTGATACCCTACATCTCCCATATTGACTCATCTAAGAAGATGTACGATGCCCTAACTAACCTCTTCTTAGTCAGAAACATTGGACAAGCAATGAGTCTGAAGAATGAGCTTCGTGACATGAAAATGAATGATGATGACATCATAACATCATACTTTGTGAGAATCTCTCAGTTAAGAGATCAACTACAAACTATTGAATAAATCATTTCAGAGAAGGAACTGGTAATTATAATACTCAATGGCCTTCCCAAGACATGGGATGCATTTGCCACAAGCATGAACACAAGGAAGGAGTATCCCACATTTGAAGAACTTTGGACTTGTTGTGCACAAGAAGAATCAAGGATTAATGCAAAAGAGAAACCCCAAAAGAAATATGATGATCAAGCTTTCACAACAAGGTTCAAATATTTCAGGAATAAAAAGAAGTTTGGCTCAAAGAGGAAACCAAATCAAGAGAAAGATATGTCAAAAATACAATGCTTCAACTGTCGAAAATATGGTCACTACAAGAATCATTGTCCCGAGTTAAAGAAAAGGAAGGAAACACACACAACATCAGTTGCCGAAGAAAGGGAACCCTCAAAGAAGGCCAAGCAGGATAAAACAAACTTCTTCTTCTAAGACCAATATTCTTCATAATTATTGTACATACCATGTTTACATAGTTTTTGTACATATCTTGAATATCTATTTCTTAGAAGATAAGATGTTCAAAGAGAAACAATACCTATGGAAGAATGACAAGATAAGGATTGCTATCACGATGACTACAAGTCAAGCAATACACATGAAAAGATGAAGTACATTGACAATCCTTGGTCTTGTGGAAGCTATTACAACTGCAAGAGAAGCCGAAATCAGAATCAAACTTGAAGAAACCTGGAAGAAGTAAAAATCGAAAGAAGTCAACAATCAAAAGGAAAAGACTTGTGACACTTTGTAGAAGGCAATAAGGATGCAGATGGAAGCATGGACTCTCTTAGATGGAGGGAGCCAATTATATAATTCCAAAAGAAGAGCATGCATTCATGCATAAAGCAAGGATTAGGAGGGAGCTAATCCTAAATAATATGATCCATTGAATATTCTAAAGTATCTATACATGTTCCCATCAATGGTAGAAGCCATGAAAAGTAGCACATGTTCAGTTTGACTTTAGAAGAAGTCTTCTTCGAAAAGAAGCCTTAAAGTATCCCTGGATGTCCATCTACATCCATGATCCTATGATGAAAGGAAGAAGTTGGAATCTTCAAGGCGTGGAATCTAAAGAAAACTCCATGGACCCAAGAGCTAAAAAGAAACACGAGGAAGAACATGAAGATTCCAAGAGAGAAAGAAAATCTAGAACAACCGGTCATTATATCGAGAATCACAAGACTACCAGCTTGGTTTGAACCCACTAAAAGAAATCAAACAGAGGAAATGAAAGTTGTGATGAAGAACATTGTATGGAAGACTTATGAATGGAAGCATTGTGAGATCCAAAACTAAAGGTTCTCCCAGTTGGAGGGAGATGACTATGATGATTGCTTGTTCAAACATACCTCTACCTGAGACATTATATCACCTGCAATATCCATGGGTTGGATTTTACATCAGATGAATGTAAAGATTGTTCTCCTCAACAGAGTAATTGAACAAGAAGCATATGTAGAGCAACCTCAAGGTTTTGAGGTATGCCAAAAAGAGACCCTTGCATGTAGATGGAAGAAGATCTTGTATGGATTCAAACAACTTGGTACAGAGCCTCTCATGCACAACATAAGCGTGATGAAAACTTTCTATAACAGAGATATTGTATCAGAATGGTTACTCAGAAGTCCAGGATGATGGATTGCAAAATCCATGACAAACTCTCATGATGACAGAAGAAGTGCCACTTAGATATGTTCCAATTTGAATCTTGCCACGATGTCATGAGCAAGTAGGGAACGAAAGGAGATGAATCCAACCATGATATATTGTAATGATCAAGAGCTATATGAAGCCTTCAGAGAAAACCATTGTTCCAGAAAGACCGAAGTATTTTGAGATCAAGCATTGCATTCTCTGTGATGAGGTTCAAAAAAAGGGAAGTGGTTCTCCAATATATCTCCACAAATGAGCAGATAGTAGATACTTTGATAAAACCTCTGTCCAAGATGAAAAAGTTTTCGTACTCAAGAAATAAGATGGAGCTCGTGGAGGCGACTTCCTTATTGAAAATGGAAGAGATGACTCCCAGGTTGGGAGGGAGCACTGATGTGTCATTGATTTATGGACAATCATTTTTCATTTTGAAAAATGGTCCAGGATGAACAGTTCCTTTCCAGTTCGGAAAGTGGTTTGAGATTTCTGACGGACATGCATTTTCCAGTTTGGAAAATGGTCTAGATCGAACGGTCATTTTCCTAATGAAAATGGTTCGATAGATTGTTGATGTACCATAGATATCGATTCCCCTTGTGGCCAGTGTGGGGGAATGGTCTAGGACAGTCTTTCTTCTTAACAATCACTCTTAGTAGTGGTCAAGAAGAATGGTCTGCCTCGCCGAGCAGTCATTCTTTTGAAGTTCATAGTTGTGAGCAGTTTCGAAGAATGGTCCATTTTGGAGGTTGGTGCAGGACAATCATTTCCTTAGGAAATGGTCCAGACAGTCATTCCCTAGGGCAGACTCATTCTCTCTATGTTGCACTTTGTTTAGTGTCAGAAGAATGGCCCAATTAGGTGAATGGTCCAGGTTCAACAATCAGGGACATGCATTCCCTAGGGCAAACTCATTCTCTCCAGGTTGCACTTTGTTTAGTGCCGGAGGAATGGCCCAGATAGGTGAATGGTCTAGGCTTAGAAATCATGACAATTATTCTTATATGCTTGAGAAGAATAGTCCAGTATATCATGGCTGATGTTTTACCTTCTAAGGGCATATGCTCTTCCAGATCTCACAGATGTGAGTGGAAGAATGGCTCAGATGATTCAGTTTATATCATAACATTTGTTTTTCTGTGCAGGTTAATATCAGATGATATGATTGCTATGGAGACTGTATGTCTCTGGACAGTAGATGTATGCTACTGTGGTGGATGTGTTCCACTGTTTGTGACTATGTGTCACTAATTAAGTAGTTGTGTGCTACTTGGTGTGGTAGTGTGCCACTGGATTGTAGTTGTGTACTCTACTATGGATATACATAGTTGTGTTCTATTGAATGACATTGTTCTAATTGCCATGAAGACTATCAATAGTGTTGAAAATGATTATTAGCTAGATGGATGGTCAATGTACTGATGGACAAACATTCTCCAGACGGAAAATGGTCCAGGACATTTATCCTTCTAGGACATATGCTCAAATTAGAAGAATGGTTCTTGTATCACTCTTTGGAGTAAGTGACTTATTCAACATCATGTATGATTACTCAGATGGAGTATGATTTCGAGAGATGATGCAGTTGATGTTGTCAGATGACATTGATAATGATGATGGTGCTCGTGATCTAATCATGAGATAGTATGTACGACTATGATGATGCTACCGGTTGAATGGTATGTTTGTGCTCAAGACCATTGCCTTCAATACCTCCCTAGCTAGGAGGGAGTGTTGATATTATGGTAGCTGCGGGAGGTATTTACCTCCACGTGTAACCCTGACGAGAATAGAATATTCTAGGAAGCAAGAAGAAACCCTAAAGAATTGAACATAACCCTAGAAAATAAGTCGGCTCAAGGAAATAATTAATATTAAGTATTTAGCCTCCAGACTGAGAAGTCGGCCCAAACAGCTCAGGAAAAAGTATAAATACAAGTAGCCAGACCTCATTTTGTACACACAGCTCAGAATTTCAGCTGGGAAGAGGTGTGCACTGCAAAAACTGGGCAAGTGCGCAAGTCTGGGAAGCAACTGCGGTCGGCAGCTGCCACAATATGTATTCCTAGTTTAGGCTCGGACTTTATGTTCGTTATGGTTGGACTTTCTGATCAGTCTTGGTTATCTTTATGCATTAGCCTTGGTTGGCTATTGGTTTGCTTCCAGAATCATTCTCTGTCAAGGTTAATGTGCTCGGGGGTGGCTTCGGCCTATGGTTGGGTGACAATATTGTTATATTGTCTATGGTTAAACGAGCACATCCATTACTTTCTAACAGTGTGTTCTTCGTCTTTTTGTTGCCGATATTGCTTTGCTGCCAGTGAGTGTCCATAGCTCCAATGAAGTTGCCTTGGTATCATAAAAGCATAGCTTTGCTGCCAGTGAGCATCCATAGCCTCAATGGGTTTACTTGCACTTCCCACACGATTTATAGTTCATCATGAGAGTGATAACACATATGCAAATAACTTGCTATTGAGAGTATCCATAATTATGTCAATAACCTGACGGTTTCTCTTCAAAACATAATTGAACCAGTTATTTCCTTTCAGTATAACCATTTCCTATGTTTTTGTGAACATTGGTAAAATATGCAAGGCAACCTTCTCATTGTTCGACAACACGGGTATTCCAATAGAAGACGAACACCTTCAGTAACCACTCATACAACTAGATCAAAGATAAACACACCTATGTTTTCACATGGTAAAACCCCTACGGGGAAACATCCACGACCCCAGCCAACGTGGCCACTCAAAGCAATTTATTTATGCAAAAGAAAAATATTACAGAGAGATTTACCAGAGAGATTCTCAGAATTGATCATCAACAAATGACCCTCCATGCTCTTTAAATAGAGATCATGGACCAATCTGGTGTTAAGCCATGGATCAATGTAGTCGTTAAGATCGAGAAGAATATGAATCGTTAGATCACTCTATGTCGGGAGCATATCGTGACTGTCGAATTTCCTAACTACAAATGCATACTAAAGAAACACACTTTTACCTAACAACACATTAGACCAAGTTGATCTTAACTAACTCCTAAGTGTCTAAATATCTTAACATGCCCCCTTAAAAAAACTTGATATGGGATTGAAGGATTTACAAAGGAGACACAATAGGAGAATGAAAGAGGCATTAGACCCTATCCCCTCTTAATGACAACTTCATGAACTCCTAACATATATCAAAGTTTGGAAAACTTCACTTCTGTAAGAAACTTTGTGAAAATGTTTGCAACTTGATCTTTTGTAGGGAAAAATAGCTCGACGATGAATGATCTTTCAGATGAAGTGCATGTGTATCTTGATGTGTTTGTTGCGTTGATGTTGAATTGGGTCTTTGGCGAACTTGATGGCATCCTAATTGTCACACTAGAGGCTGGTTAGATGCTGCTACTAGAATCCAAACTCTGAAAGGATCTGTCGAAGCCACAAGGCTTCCCGACTTGCATTAATCACTACTCGGTACTCTGCTTCTACTGAAGAAAGTGCAATAGCCTATTGTTTCTTAGAGGCCCAAGTGGCGGGCCCTGAACCAAGAATGAAAACATAACCTGCAATAGACTTTTGATCATCACGGTCATTGGCCCAATATGAATCAGTGAAACCAACCAATAAAGGAGTCCCCCATGAGTTGTAATGTATCCCAAACTAAACTGTACCCTAGACATATCAAAGTATCCTTTTAGTTGCTTTCCAATGTCTTTCATGGGGTGTTTGTAGATATCGGGCAACAAGACCAATAACAAAGGAAATATTAGGACAGGTATGAGTCAAGTATAATAGGATACCAACTAATTGACAGTACAAAGTGGCATCAATTTCAAGAGAAGTACAAGCGGTAGCAAGTTTGACTCCAGAATGGAAGGGAGAAGGGGTTGGTTTTGAATCTTCCATGTGAAAGCCAAGGAAATAGTGCAAATATCCTAAGTCGGTCATTTCAAATTTCTTCTTAAGGTTGGTTTTCACAAGGTTTAAAAGTTTTGGGTCACTACCAGTGAGGATAAGGTCAACAACATAAAGAACAAGGATTATGAGATGGATTCCTACTTTCTTGGTATAGACATTGGGGTCAGAATGGCATCTAGAAAAGTCGTTATCAAGAAAAACATTGTCCATTTTGGCATACCAAGCTTGAGGAGCTTGCTTAAGACCATAAAGTGATTTCTTAAGGAGACAAACAAGGGTAGAGTCATTCTGGACATAGCTAGAAGGTTGTTCCATATAGATTTCTTCTTGCAAATCCCCATGCAAGAAAGCAGATTTAAAATCCATCTAATGGACTTCCATTTATGTGAGGCAACATGGGATAGAACAAGGTGAATGGAATTCATTTTGGCTACACGGGCAAAGGTTTCATTATAGTCTATGCTTTCAACTTGAGAGAACCCTTTGGAAATTTATTGAACCTTGTATCTTTCAACACTTCCATCTGATGCATACTTAGTTCTGTAGACCAATTTACATCTGATAAGTTTTCTTCCTTTGGGAAGAGGTATAAGATCTCAAGTATCATTTTCCATTAAAGAACGATATTGTTCATTCATTGTTGTATCCCAATTCATATTACCTTAAGCTTATGCAAATGTCTCTGGATCATGAGTCTCTGAAACTTGAGCCAAAAGAGAAGAGGCTCGCTGGAACTGTGAATGTGTCCAATGCTGATATGAAGGATTACCAACAAGATCACTAGTTGCTTCTTGTGTTGAATGGACCCATCTAGGAAGTGGTGGTGTTGGTATAGGTTCAGGTTCAATGTACTCATCTGGAGGAAGGTGAGCAGGTGGAGATGGATTTTCATCCTCACCGTCATCATCTGAAAAAGAAAAAACCAGAATAGGAGTAGTAGAAGGCACAACCGTCAAATATGGTTCGCAGGTCGAAGAAGACACAAATGTCAAATTAGGCTCACAAGCCAAGAGATTTTCATCAAATTTAACATCTCTTCTGGTAATAATTTCATTAAAATGAAGTTGAAGAAGTCTATAACCTTTGACATCTTCTGAATAACCAACAATTATACACTTCTCACTTTTAGGCTGTAATGTTTTCCTTTTCTCATCAGGAATGTGAGCCCATGCTACATTGCCAAATACACGGAAGTGACTTCCATCTAGCTTAAGTTTATTCCATGTTTCTTTCGATGTTATATGTTTAAGAGCCTTTGCGAGAGTGCGATTTATTATGTAATTTGCATAGTTAATGGCTTTCACCCAATACTTTAGACTTAATCCCTTAGATTGGATCATATAATTATCCATTTCTTTTAATGTGCGGTTCTTTCTCTCAACAACACCATTTTGTTGTGGTGTATATGGAATAGTGTGTTGCATTTGAATGCCCTATGCAGTGCAGTAGATTTTTAATTGATTGTTCACATGTTTGCCTTCATTATAGGTTCATAACCTTTGAAGTTGCTATCCAGATTGCTTTTCTACAAGGGCCTTGTAAGCCAAGAACTCGTAAAAAAATCTGCTCTTAAGTTTTAAGAAGTAAACCCAAGTGCATATGGAAAAGTCATCAATGAAAGTTAAGAAATACTTGCAGCCAGAAAAAGGAGAATAAAGTGGACCGCACAAGTCACTGTGAAAAAGTTGCAAGGGATCGAGGCATGCCAAGAGGCATGTTTGTCAAAACTATCCCAACGATGTTTGTTGAGAACACAACCAACACAAACACCATTTATCCAGATCTGATTGAAATGGTCGTATCTTGGGCAAACGAAAACCTTTTTGAGTGAAACGAAAGACATTCTTGACTGAAACAAACGCTCCAACCACAATGGAATGGTCCTCTCAGCCCAAAAATGTAAGGAAATGGAAAAAACCACATATGCGGCAACATGGTTTCATGATCTCGATCTACAACGAGAGAGGGTCTTCAAATACGCTATAATACCATGTTCGACAACAGAGTTATTCCAACAGAGGACGAACACCTTCAGTAACCACTCACACAACCAAATAAAAAATAAACACACCAATGTTTTGATGTGGTAAAACCCCTATGGGGAAACAACCATGACCCTAGCCAACGTGGCCACTTGGAGCAATTTATTAATGCAAAAGAAAAAAATTACAGAGAGATTTACAACAAAGTTTCTCACAATCGATCATCGACAAATGACCCTCCATGCTCTTTAAATAGAGATCATGGACCAATTGGGTGTTAAGTCACGGATCAATGTAGTTGTTAAGATCGAGGAGAATATGAACCATCAGATCACTTTATGTTGGGAACATGTGTGACCATCAAATTTCCTAACTACAAATTCATACTAATGCATACTAAAGAAACACACTAAGAAACACAATTTTATCTAATGACACATTAGACCAAGTTCATCTTAACTCCTAAGTGTTTAAATATCCTAACACTCACTTATGGATACTTCAAAAGATACTCATACAAGAGTTATTCTTTAATTCTTTTATGCAATCTCAATTTCCTGTCAAAGACTAAGCATGGGTAGTGAAAATTCATTAACAAAGACTTATTTTGAAAACAAGAAACAAACTTATTCAAATAAAAGAAAAATGAAAAGAAAAAATCTATTATGAAAGTATTAGAAAAACTCAAAAAGGAAATTGTAGACAATAAAGAAAACTAGTATGTACAAAGATATATCGCCAAAGATGATTAGGAGAAGTATATTTTAAGTATTAGGTTATTGGCAGGGAGCTCCTCCATGTCTCCCTCCAAGGACTTAAGTTAGAAAGTTCTTGACCCAATTTGGACCTAGCCATAATTTATGGAATTTGGTGTGTTTTCTTTTAATCTCATTAGCTTTATCCTATTTGAGAACTAGATCACCTTCTTGAAAATCTTTATTTCCCACATAGGTTTTATCAAACCACCTTTTGATCAGTTCTTAGTGTTGGGCTAATTTCTTTTTAGATTTCTCTCTTTCTTCTTCTAATTGAAGGAGCATGTTCGATTTTTGTTGCATTACTAGACACTCCTTGTCTTGGACAGATTGAGCTAGTTGTAATGAGGATAGGAAAGTATGAGTGGCTCAAATAGCTTCATGTCCATATACTAAAAATAAAGGAGAATTTCCTAGGGGAACTTTGGTTGTTATTCTGTCAGCCCATAGAGCATTAGAGAGGGCTAGATGTCAATTCCGTTGATGTTATGTTACAGTTCTTTTCATAATTTTGATCAAATTTTTATTTGTGGATTCAGCTAGCCTATTTCCTCGAGGATAGTAATGAGTTGAACATTTAATTTTGATGTTCTTTTCAAGTGCATATTTAGATGAATTTAACGAAGAAAAATATTTGACGTTATCAAATACTAAATAATCTAGAACATCAAATCTAGTTATGATATGGGATTCAAGGAAAGATATCACATGATTTTCATTCACAACCTTGAGAGGAATGGCTTTAGTCCATCTAGTGAAATAATATGTTGCAGTTAAAATGAAATTATGTAGCTGAGAAGAGTTAGGTTTGATTTCTCCAATCACATCCAAACCCCATTGTTGAAATGGGTGTTCAAATGAAACTGGCTACAGGGGAAAAGCAAGTTTCTTCTCTCTTCCAACTAACTTTTGGCATTTTGGGCATCTTCTTGCATATGCATGTGAATTCCTAAATAATGTAGGCCAATAGTAACATGCTCTGAGGATTTTGTGGGCGATGGTATCTCCTCCAAAGTGCCCTCCAACTGGACCATCATGTAGTTAAGACATGAACTTTGTGCATCATCTTTTTCCAAACATCTTAATAGAACACCATCATAATTCTTCTTGAATGATATTCCTTGAGCAAGGTGATATTGAGTTGATTTGAATCTAAGGGATCTCTTCTTTTGGGGTTCTTTATATTGTGGAGTTGAGTCACGAGTCAAATAGTATTTCATTTCATAATACCATGTATCAGTGTTGACGGGGGTGTAGCAAACTTCTCTCTCCAATAGAATCCAATCTTCATAGAGTTCATCTTCATCCCATATTTATTTTGTTGATTCAGCTGCCAGTTTGCAGAGCCCTTGTCCTTTCGCAATCTTAGCAGGCCTCATGTCAAGATCATACTCTTGTAGAGTTTTCATCCAATTAGCTCTTTTGTCTCCCAAATCCTTTTGCACCAAAAGATTTCTTACAACATGGTAGGGTACTATCACTTTAGTCCTAGATTTGAGTAGATATGGTCTGAAATGTTTGATTGCTTTAAAAACTGCATATGCCTACTTATATACTTTTGCGTAATCAAGTTTTGCTCCTTGTAGACCAGAATTCATTCCCTTCATCATTTTTTTGTGTAAGGACAACTACAAAAGCGATATCAAAAGAAAAAGTGTAAAGTATGAAATCCTTGCAAAACTTTTGACTCATCAATGCATGAACCTGGGCTATCTCTCCTTTGATCTTTGTTAATGATTTCTTCTCCTTAGGTCCCCATTTGTAATCTACATTTTTCTTTATCATATCTTGAAGAGGTTTGATAGTTTCAACAACACTTGGCACAAACCTTCTTACAAAATGTGTTTTCCCAAGAAATGATTGCATCAATTTCTTATTTTGAGGAAAATGAATATTTGAGATGGTTTCAATTATTTCAGGTTCTATCATCATATCGTCTTTCGACACAACAAATCCCAATAACTTACCTTCATTGACTATAAAAAAAACCTTGGGCTCAGTGAAATGCCATACCTTTTGCATCTATAAAAGATTTTTCTCAAATGAGTTACATGATCTCTTTTGTCTTTGGAGAAGACAGTGACATCATCTAAGTATACCACAACACAGTTCCCAATCAGCCCTCTGAATGCAATGTACACGGCTCTCTAAAAAACTGCCCCTGCATTTATTAACTCAAATGGCATTTTCTTATAAGCATAAGTTCCTCATTTTGTTCTGAAAGTATTCTTTAATTGGTCATCATTGACAAATAATACTTGATTGTAACCAGAAAAACCATCTAATAATGAGAGCATTTCAGAACC
>CBVK0100184285.1:0-20295 GCA_900067695.1 Picea abies
CAACCTTCCTAACCTCTTAACTCAATAAAAGTATGGTGATCTTGGAAAACTTCTCTTAATGCTTTTCAAGGACAGCAACAAAATTCTAAAGAATCACAAGTAATCACTTACCCTCTTAAGATCCGATAGACCAATTAAGTTTTAGAGGACGTTAATCATCATCATCATCATCATTGCCTATATGAACTATGTGGCTAATATTATAAGTTTTATTTTGTAAAGTGACAAACAAACTATGAAATCTCATTAATTCACATTTATATGCTCTACCCTTTTACATAAGCATCCATTTAGTTTGAGATATCACAAGTGCATTTTAGTATTATATTGGCCAAAATATTAATAATAAATTTTATATTTTCTTAAATTTTTTTTTTCCATATATTTCTTATCTTATGAATTCTAAATTATTTTTATTCTATTTGTTGAATTTTTCTGAAAATAAACTATGAAATGTAAATTTATGATTTATGTATGAAACATAAATCTTTCAAGTATACCTTATGTTTATGACTTTTGATCAAATCATCATGATATAGTTGTGCCTTATAACTTTCAGAAAGCAGTGGGTGTCAAAGCTTGATACCTGATAAAATTCAAAAGAGGTAACATGGAAAAATAAGCGCTATAGGAATAGTCTTCTTGCAAAGTTGAGAAATGTTTTTGTTTCATTAAGGAAGCTAGTTGTTTGTCTCATTCATTATTAATTTTATTTGGAGTTGTTTAAAAGTTTTATATTTTGGTATTTTCATTGGAATTGATATAAATTTGGGTGAAATCGCAATTTCCTGTTGTTTAAATTGCATTTTTGAATGCATAAATAAATTCAGCATCTTAAAAACCCCAAAACACATTACACAAACTTAATCACTCAAATCTACAAATAGTTTAGTCTACAACATTTTGTTCTATCAAAACAGCCAAACAGCCAATAGTACAATGCATTTGACCTCAGAACATGTCTTCTTATTTTACCCTTGAGATTTCATGCTTCAGGTGTATGCCAACCCATACATAATAACTTGCACTTTAAATTTTTGAAAACTCGCCACAATGCATTTGACCTCAGTAGATGTCTTCCTATTTTACCCTTGAGATTTCATGCTTCGGGTGTATGCCAACCCATACTTAATAACTTACACTTTGAATTTTTGAAAACTCGCCATTAAGGCATGTGTGGCATGAATTAATTCAGCTAAAAGTTTGGCAAGTTCAGGTCCAGTGAAAACAATACCATATTGCAAACTTCAAATGTTTCTGTTGCACAAAAAGTTCAGTGATATTTTCCTAATTACTTTGACTCTGTAACACAAGAGTCATATGATTTCCATTGCATACGACGATGCTATAGTCATATATACAAGATAGAAGCTTACAATAAGAAAGAAGAAGGACCTGTCTAAATAATTTAGTAGTTCAACTTCTAGATAATATATTAAGCAACCATAAAATCACACTCCTGATTCTGATTCATGAATCTAGGATTAAGTGACCGATGAAGGTCTTTGTCAGAGATGGAAGCTAGAAATTTCTCAAATGACTTGCTAAAATTAATGCTCATATGTCCATCCATAACCATTCAAATCAAACTCCCTGCAATTGGACGCTATACTGGTATCATCATTAGCATTCAAGTCTAATTCTTCAGTGAGCTTGGAAAGCTTGTTAAAGCTTACCGAAGGACTTTCATCTTCATCCCTATGAAATTCCTTTTGGCAAACTTCTTGCAGAGAGAAGCTCCTAGACACTTCTGGTTTAATTACTTGTCCTACACATGATCCATTTACTTCCATCTGTTTTTCTCTTGCATCAGGCATGCCATAACCATTTTCTTCTGTCTGTACCCTAAAACTTGTGGTCCTCTCTCGTAAATTTCCTTTTGTTGGAATTGAATTCCTATCTGAATCTTTTGGATTAGCTGAAGAGGACAAAAACTTTTCATCTTCTTTCAGATTTTCTTCCCAACTCAATTGCGTGGCACTCAATTCTCGCAAACTGGCATCTTCTCTGGGCTCAGTCTGCCAAAAAGGTACATTTCTATTCTGAAATGTTCTCAATCTTTTCTTACCAGCGTTCTGCATATTCCGATCTAAATTCTTTTCAGAACTCTCATTTGATGTCAAGCAGCTCTCCATTGAATAATCTGTGACCTGAGATTGCTGATTAAGGCTATGCACAGCCTGTACCATATGTTGCTGCTGCTTGTATAATGATGGCATTTCAGGTAAACTAGAAAAAGCATTGTTGAGGCATTCACTGGACACTTTTGAAGCCAATTCTGAGATTTCTGCACGGGCAGCTTCTAGTCCGACAGAACCCAAATTGTGGCCAGCAAGAGTTTCCCTGGCCTTCTCCAGTACAGATTGCAAGTACTTACCCTGAGCTTCAATTCGGAGCTGCAAATGTTGTTGTACCTGTTTCAACCATATTACATTAAGAAAAAGAGAGCCAATATTGAACTCCTTTTCCGTTCTTTCCCTTTTCACCCGAAATTAAGAGAATTATCTAGACAGTATCAATGGAAACACAGCTTAATCTCAGTTCTGATATCAAGTTCAGAAACTGTTTCTTTTCATTTGAACATAAACTTAATGCTAGTATAGAAGGTGATTACAAGAAGTAACCATCCGAAATGAAATTCATAATGAAACTTCTTGGAGCAGAAAGTACAACCCAGATACCGGCTTCCTTGCTAGCCCTATTAAATCTAAAGTATCAAATACTGCTATGTTATCAGAAACCAGAAATGTGAAACAGATATAGTATGAGAAACAAAAATTCTCAGGGTTTGTACCAGTGAATTTTTTTTTGGTTTTTAAAGAATTTTTTAATTTATATGTGAAAATAATAACCCCAGAGAAAGTATTCAATTTCATACTCTTTGCTGCTTGACATGGTACCTTTGTATGTTCCCTCTACAATGGAAAGAGCTGCTTGACATGGTACCTTTGTATGTTCCCTTTACAATGGAAAGAAGAGTGCCTACAAGGTTCTAAGACTTCATTTCTGCACATATATTGTGGAGAAGTAATTGAAAAGGCCATTGTTCCCTTTACCATGGAAATAAAGATGTTCACAAAGTGTAACTAACTAAGTTCTCAAGAATTAATAAAAAAGATCAAGACATGAAAACCCAAGAATGTGGATAAAGAACAATCACATTAGAGCAGAGGAGAAAATAAAAATCCAAAATAAAAACAAAGAGCATAAGAGAAAATAGAAATCCAAAATAAAAACAAAAAAATTGAAAGTTAATGAATCCCAACCTTGTGCAACTCTACTATGTGGTGCAAAGTTACACTGGATGAAATGTGGTGCCAACTCTCCTCCAAGATCCAAGAGTCCAATGTTGGCCGACTGTCACACAATACAATACAATGTACTGACCACTGACTTGGCATAGTCACACACATGAATTTGCAAATGCTCCCAAACTTTGGGGCCAATCTCTTGTATCCTTTCACAACATCTGTGATAACAAGGATATCTTCATGGCTTTAAAAGGCTTTATAATACTATTTTAGCATTTAGGTTTATGGTTACAAACTTAGAGTCACGTTTTTCTATTTTCTTATTTGTTATTTCACTGTCATAGATGCTTTTTATCTGACATAACCTATGTTTCTCGAGAAATTCCAACAGTTTCATAAATAACCGGGCAGGTTTCACACGTAACAGAGGGGTTTTATCAGGAAATGGGTTACTCATCAAGAAACAGGAAACAGGTACTAAGGTTTCTAATGAGTAACAGGTTTTTCCCAAATATGGTGCCAAGGGGAAAAGAAGGTTGTACATATTTAATTATTGATGAAGTAGATTAATCATTAGACCTACTGGTTAGTTGGTAGAATTTATCAACTAGCTGTTATAAAGCCAACAACATAAACATATACTGTATGCACTAATGCCCCAGGCAGACAGTACCCAGGTCAGGGGGGCAAAGGCTTCAGTCATCTCAGTATTTCTGCTTTGTATGGTTTTCTTTCTGTTGCTTGCTGACTCGCTGTTTTGTCATATTATCCATATAAGGGATAGGCAAACATACATATCCAACCTTACCTCTATTTGTTCATGCAGTCGCCTTTGCACCTCGAACTGCATTCGGACTGCCTCATTGATCTGCAAGGCGCTGAGAAACAAGTAACTGATATTAGTGATGTTGTTAAAGTATTGTCAATAAAACAAAATACTCATCTATTTCTAATTCTTACTCTGTCTTATTGGCTCCTATCATGCTTGAAGCAGCACTGCTGGCACCTTGCATCTCAGATGTCTTAGAAGCTGCTGCCGAGCAACCTACAAGAGATCCTCCATGAGAATTGCTGCCAGAGAACTTCAAACAATGCCAACCCCGTTCCGGATAATGGTGTTACTCTCTGTATTTTTGTACAAACAAGGGTAGTGGAGAAAAAAGGAGAATTTTCAGAGAAGAAACAAGATAAATCAGTGATAATTTTCAAGCCTGCCTCTCACCATTCTTATTATTATCAAGGTTAACAACCATGTGAAGATGCTTACCAAGCCTATATTTCTGCAAACAAATCAAAGTACGTATTTCAGTAATTGATCTATATATAGAAGACAAAGTGATACAATTATTTTTCAAAACAAAACACTTGAAAGAGTTGCAACCAATAAGGTATGCTTCAATTTTTCCTTCCTATAGACTGAAAATAGTTTGATATGAGCACACAACCCCTTGGTAATACAAACACAGTTTTTTGAGACAGTTTCTTAGGTGAAAACTCTCCTCTATTTCTTGTGCTTCGGCTGTATGCTCATATTAATGTTCCTACGTGAAATGATACTAATTGCACAAAGTTCAAACTATGCCTGGATTTTCCACGTTATATATAAAGCAATGCTATACCTGAAGATGGCTCTTTAGATGGTACAGAGTAAGTCCTTTGACACCCATCACTCTCATTACAGATTTTGGTGTAGCCTCTGCAAACAATGATGAAAGGACTTGCATTAAAAATTTCTGCAATGCCTTGACAACCAAATAAAAAATCGACCACCATTAAAGAACACCACAGAAGACAATCCTCGGTCTCGGTGTTATTGGTTTTGATTTTGAGCTGGCCAAGCTTAGGGTTCAATCATAATTCCATACTTACTATGCACCCACATCCTCAACGTGGCTGGAGAGGACCAATTCCTCCAATGTATTACAGTGTAGGTTATGGACCAAGTAAACAAATTCTGCAGATTCTTAGAATGATTTCAAGGTAGGAATACTCACTGTCTGGACCTCCAAGTTGAGAAACTGCATCTACAAAGCGTTCATGAAGCTCTGCAGTCCATTTCAACCTTGGTTTAGGATCCGTGGACAGAACCAATCCCATTTCTCCAGGACCATTAGATCCTTGCAACAACAAGGACCTCTCGGAGTGAGAAGGTACGGAACCATTTGAAGAAACAGTGTTCTTGACCTGATACATTTTCTGTTACAGAAACCATAGAGTAACTTTGAGAGCCGACGTAGCTAAGCCTGAAAAGTATTTATATATATGAAAAATGCATCTGCTGTCATCTCTGTTACATACCTCCATTTCCAAAGGGCACTGTTTTTGTTGAAAATTCAGATGGGCTGATAGAATTTGCTGTTCATGAGTGCTTGCTCAACACAAGTGCCATAATTACGATGAAAATGCTGCAATCTCTGATACAAGTATGCATGGAATCAAAAACCATAATTTGGCTTCTAGGTAGAGACTTAGGATACTCTATTCCAATTGGCAATTGGGTGATTAAAGTTCAAACTAAAACGTGCTGATAGATACCAACATATGAATATATATAACACAGATACCTATATATGAATATGGATATAAGCTTCTTGGCCGCAATTCAATCTCCTGCAACCCCAACAAAATTTCTTGCCATTGAAATGCAACATCTGAAAAGTTCTTTTGTGCCTTCTTCTTCTCCGCTTGCTGCCTATCACCCAGCACATTCATATAAGGCCACTGCACAAGAGGAGAATAAAGCAGGAGTTGAACCCCACCATGGCCTGAAAAAGACATCATGCTCCAACCTCCTTTTGGTATCTCTGTCACCCACCTCTCTTCTCTTTGGTGATTCCCCTTCTGCCAATAGCCAACAGCCAGCCCCATCAATCCCCTAACCCCCACCACCATAAAAAGAAGATTCATGCACCGCTACTTTTTTTTCCAGACAAAACCATCAAACACCTGATCCATAACAATATCCTGTGGAACCAAATTTACATTTTTGCACAGTTATTCTGTAGCTCCATCTTCATGTCAAAATTAATCTTTCCCTCACAACTATCATATTTTTCTAGTGGACTGAATTAAAATAATATTATCACAGTACATGCCGTTCAATTTGACTTTCATTGGGCTTCACTTTGTCCCTCCTCTATCTTCCATACATAGTTCTCATCAATCTTGCTACAGGATTTGGTATGGCACCTTTGACTGCGATCGCCACTTCTCGCAAAAGAGAACCAACCTAAAGCACCTCAAGCTATATGGATGCTGACCTCACTACAGAAATCTACCCCTTCGGTTATTAGAAAACGAGATTAACCTTCTGTATATCGTATGACAGAATAGATTCATTATAGATGATTGTAGATTCGTGAATCATCTATGTGGATGAAAATAACTTGATCCAAAAGACTTTCAAGTGTAAACTTGTTAACTCTACTTAGATTCATAATCATATTTAAGGAAAAAAAAGACTTTCCTTAATCATATTTGAATTTGTGTGTTTTTTAATTAAAAGTTAGAATTATTTTTATTTTTTTCTATTTCACCAAAAAAAAATCATCTCAAAAAATTATCATTTACAAATTATATAAAATTAGTTTATTATAAATGATAGTTTTAAAAAAATTATCATTTACAAATTATATAAAATTAGTTTATTATAAATGATAGTTTTATAGTAAGACATATTGAGGTACTATAACTTCTATGAAATTATCTTAATCATTTGTATCTAACCATTAATATCAACTAACTAGAAAAGAGTGTTAACTCATTATAAGAAGAAAATGTGGTTTCAACCCTTAATTGTAATTTCATCTTCAATATATAACCTAATACTCTCATATTCATGTTTAACACAACTGCACTTTAAATTATTTGAATTTATGTTATTTAATCATTATACATATTTCTCAAATTTTTAATGAATTTGAGGTTATTATTTCTTGAATTTTTCACCCACTGTACAAAAGCTTTAAGGATAGTCTTCTTATGGCATAGATTGCCTAATCTCCTTTTGGAATATAGACGCTGCAATCTTAAAAGTTATTGAAAGGTGTTTGGGCTATTCATCTCCTTAGTTTCAATAATCAATGCTTGTGATTTCACTACTTAAGCATATATACTTTTCGATATCTATTTAAGTAAAGGTTTTCTTGACCACATTATGTCTATTTAAGTAAAGGTTTTCTTGACCACATCATGTTAAAAAGCAACCATGAAAGATGAATCCAACCCCCATATTATGGGTTTCTATGTCTATTTAAGCAAAGTTTTTCTTGACCACATTATGTTGGAAAGAAACCACTGAAGATGAACCCAACCCCCATATTAGGAGCACGTTATCTTTCTTTTTTTCCATATAAATATAGTCTCTTACTCCTTTGTGTAATAAGTGCTCCAAGTAAGGACATTGGTAACTTGCAAACCTCCCATAGATTTTCCTCATCTTCTCTTGTTTTTCTAATGGAGGACAATAGTAAATATGAGCCAAAATATCCCTTGGTAATACCAAGGGAGTAAATGGGATTTGATTCAAAGATTATTGTGAACTTTTGCCTACCAATTGATTGAACTTTTGGATTTTAGAGAACATTGTAGAGTTTTCTTTAACCATGGTCATGTGGTGGCTTCCTACTCAAAGGCAGAATACCAAAAGGAAAAAGTTGGAAGCCCTCTACATGGAAAGACTTAAAGCTAAAACACCATTGGGTATAACCAATTAAGACTTCCTAACAATTGATATATGCTCCTTCAAACATTGGAATTGCTCCAATGCCTAAGGGTAGTTAAGAAGCCAAAGTCATTAGTATATCTTAAGAGGTAACTCTCCTCCCATTATTTATCAAGCAAGAAGCCTCTTTGGAATGGTACAATGTTTTGAGTGGACACTCAGAACAAATAAAGCTAAAATAATAATAGAAAAGAGTGTTTGGGTGGATATTTGGAGGATTACAAATTAAGGTTAGCCATTGTGGATAAAAGAGTTTCAATAGTTGTGAGAAATGATTAAAACAGTAAAGGAGTCATTGGACATAAAAACTATTTAATTTAATGTTAACATTAAGATTGAAATTAAAAAAAGGTTAAAAATTAAGTTTAAGAAATATAATTTGTTAAGTTTGTATATCCAAGGAACTAAAAAGATAGTTAAAAATGAAGAAAAGGGTAAAATAGCAAAAGGGGAAAAAAGGAAGGGAAATGGATGAATATAATTAGAGCTTGAATAAAAGATAAAATTAAACCAAGAAAGGAAAAGAAAGAGGAAATTAAATAATACTAATGTTAATAATGATGATAATAATAATAAATTAATTAAATAAAATATTTAGAAAGAAGAAGGGCTAATGATCAATATGACGAGTAGCTGGTTTCCAAGATTGGCTTAGTTTGTAGACATCTTCGATTATTTATACTTACTTATATAACTAATTTATACTTACTTCCCTTTGGATTTGAATCTACTATCTTTTAAGATAAAACACATTTTCTTAACCATTAGGTCCATTCAAGTTATACTTAGGTCCACTTAAGTTGTAAATATGGAATAAATTAAAAAGTGAATAAATTTAATCATTATAATTTTTATTGTAATTTAATATCAATTTTGTTAACTGATGAAAATTTTAATTATGAATTTTCTTTTAAGAGTTTTAGTTTATTAAAAAAAAAAAACTCAAACTATTATAATTTCAAAGTGTCTTAAAACATAACTTACTTTGTCTAACCATAAAAAAAAAATATACTCCACAAAAAAGTTAAATTTATCTATTTTTTTAACTCACTCCTCCTTATAAAATTAAATTTATCTACTTTTTAACTCATTCCTTATAAATATATAATCTATTAACATGTAGTTAAATTATGTACATATTTATTTATTTATTTAATAATTAAACTAAATATTAGTAAATTTAAAAACCATAATCAATTTACAAATTGATTATTATATATATTTAATTTCAAAATTATAATAATTTTTAAAATAATTATCAATTTAACTATTATTTAAATTTTGTATTGATTTTTTAACATATATTTTATTAATAAAAACTATTAAATCTAAATAAATAATATAAAAATAGTAAAAATTATAAAAAAACATCATACAATTTTATAAAATATCTTTAAATATTTAAATAATTTATTATGATCCTTTTTTTTAAATGAAGACCATATTAATAATCCATTTTTTTTTTATAAATTTAAATAACCTACATAACATTTATTATTTAAATCTCATTATATAAACACCATCAATACAATAAATTAAAAAATATACTTATAAACATATAAATAAAATAAATAGTAAAAATAAATACTAAATAAATTATTTAACCATATCTATAATTATAATTATATTATTTAAATTAATTTTCATAACAATACTCATTAAATATAAATTATCATAATAAATTTTAACTCACCTATAACTAATTCCATTATTCATTCTTATATTGAAATATTTCATAAAAATACACAATTTATAACATTATAATAATTAAACTAAATATCCTAAAATCTTTATACTTAGTTGTCTCTACACACAACACCTATATATTTTTAAATAACATCAATATAAAATAATAATTAATTTAAACATCCTGAACACTTTATGCTTAGTTGTCTCTACTCACAATGACTATATCTTTTTAAAATAATTTGTTAATATATTCCACACATAATGACTTAGACTTATATAACTGAAAAATTCTTTCAATGAAAAAGTGAATAGCACTTTGAGATGATCGTTCCCTCTCATAAAAGTTCTCATGATGCTCTTTTGATATATCTGGAATCTTATAAATTTGGTAGATAAAAGCATATTCCTTCTTGTCTTTGCTATAACATGCAACCATAAAGTCTAATCAGGAAAAAGAGAAATAAAACTGACCAATTTCAAATACATAAGCATATAAGAGACAGGAGGAATGTTACATTTGTGAAGTGTTACAAGCCACTTTTCTTTTATATTCGTATCAATTTAGATAGGTGTGAAAGCAAGTTCCTTCCATGATAGCCATGAATCTTTACATAGAAAGACCTAATGTTGTATGTCAGTTATTCTTCTCATATGACTTTATCATGAATTTCATTTCATGGTATTATGTAACTCATATGACTTTATCATGAGTTTCATGGTATTATGGAACTGAAGAATTGGGTTGGTTAACTTTTAAGATTGTTTGAATGTGTTCTCCATTATTTCTATTCATATATGTTTTTGTGAAGGTGAAATCGATGGTATATGCCTTTGTGTTTGTTAGTTTAAAGATATATGCAGTTTTTTTTATGTTCATATATTGAGAGATTTTTTTATAAGAAATTGGATTTTGATAGAAATTATGATTACCTCCTCTTAATCAATTAATTAAATTTTTAGTGATGAAAAGTTCCATAATGATACATCTTAAACCCTCATATGTTCAAAAATGATGTAAGTAAAAGTAATTCTTCCAACTAAATATGTTGCCTTGGGAATACATTTCATGTGCTATGAGATACCAATAGAGAGTTCTAAAAGGCAAAGAGACTTTATACCCCATTTCTTCCCTTTATAATGTCTCTATCACTATCACTTGCTAAACTATTATTCAAAATTCATAGTTGTTTCTTTTGTGTGGTTTTTTTTAGCACTTCTCCTCATTCTAAGGATGATACCAAGGGTAAACCCTATATTCTGTAGGGCATAAAGCTAGGTTAATAACTCATAAATAAATCATATATATCTCATCAACAATCAGCTTGATAAGTGTAAACATGTCACAAAATGGAAATTGAATTTAAATAGAGAGAGTAACAACTTTCCTTCACAACCACTCAACCTAATTGATAATTATTCCTTCATTATTATAACTATAATTATATGAGTTAAATACCAAAACAAACATAATCCTCAAACTATATAACGTTCTATAAACATTTTCACTTATTCCTTAATTTAATTCTCCCTAATTCATACTTTTTTTAATATTCTATCTTACTAAACTCCCTATTATACCCAACATGATAAGTTTTAACATAATTAATAAGTTCTAAGTTGACTATGGAAATATTTAAACCTTTTGGAGACATGCATAGCTATTAAGATATGCAAAGTATAGTATTGAGATTTGGAAAATCTTAATATATAAAATCAAGATATTGTTGTTTTTTTAATGATAGATTTATGTGTTTGGGCCCATATGATTGTTTTTGGTTTATACACACAATTAGTTTCAATGTACATATCATTGAGTGCAAGTTTAGACTTAAAAACACCAATAGCAAGGAGGATCAATTACCCCTTTACTTTATAAACACCATGTACATACAAGAAGATGAGTATGGTTAAAGAATAGAATCAAGGATATAAAAGACGAGGGGATAAGAATATTATACTTTACCAAGTTGTGTGAAGAATAATCCTTCTTTTTACCACTTTTCATGATGAACCATGATGTTATTTGATTCTTTCGATGATAGGAAAGTCAAAGAGTTTATAGAATCGAATCTATGTTTTCTTTAGAAAACATTGTGCTTGGTCCATCATTAGAGTATGGATCATGACCAAGTGGAATTGTTCTAAATGATGTCAACATAAACATGGGATGCATATTATAAGTTATATTCCCATTCACCCCAAACTTTTTGTGGTGTATAGTTCAAACCGAATTGATTTATAATTATTTTTAGTCCATGTCATGCTAGGGATTAGTTTTCGATGGGAAGTCAAATTGAATTAGTTCGATCACTTGTGCATAAATTTCTTGCATTTGTCTTATGCTTAAGAACATATATATATATATATATTTTAAAGATAAAAGTATTTTTATTATTTTTTTATATTTTAAAATTTAAATTTATAATTGGTTTAAGAAGCTTGATGGAATTAATTATCATGGGTGAAGGGGAGTATTTTTTTCATATTTGTTAGAGTTAAAAATAATTTTAAAAACAAAACAAATTAAATTATACAATTGGTGGAAAGAGTTATAATTATTACTTACTCTAACATTATAGTAAGATTTTCATTTATTAATGGAAAGATTTATAATTATTACTTAATTTACTCAGACATGAGAGTAAGATTTTCAATAGAAAGAGTTATAATTTTTACATTGTAGGTCATTTCCACATATGGTTAACACGATCCCTGTGATCACTACATAGTCTTAGTTCTGCACCACATTCACACACATATGGTTGACACGATCCTCATGATCACTACATAATATTAGTTCAACACTGTCTTAGATCTACATCGCCTTCACACCATGGTTGTACTCCTTATTGCATGAGAAGTGTTAGCTTAGGGACAATGAAACACCCCTTCATGTCTCAACTTCTCCACTATCTCCACCACCAAGAGCAGTTCCAGGATGAGTAATTCCAGGTCTAGATTATGACTTTCTTAAGCTAGCTAACACCTTCTTATTAACCTAAAGATGGATGAAGACTTAGATTCCCTACTAAGCATAACACTTGTACTTTGATATTTGTTAAGAGAAAGAAATCACAACATTAGAAAAATTATGGCCAATTACCAACACACATGTCCAAACATATTTATTTTAATTGTTGGTGGAAGTTGGAATCTTTTCTCTACAACCCCTTGAATAGGATGATCACTAGTTCCATGGAATAAGAGCTAGGTGGGAGCCATGGGACTAATTAGACCCCTTTGAGTTTCTATAAACTTGATTTGTAATTTTAAGTCACAGAGCTTTTCAATCTTGGCCACAATAGGAATTGGATAAAATTTTCAATCCTATCTCTAACCCACATTTGTAGAACATTCCTTAGATACATCAACAACCAACATTAGACTAACAATAAAACACTTATATTTAAAAATTATGGCACTAGATCATGCCCAGGGAAGCATCATAAGGCAATAAACTTGAAAATATTCTATAATCATTTATCCTTCTGAATCACGCCACTCACCTATGTTCTAGTCCAATCAATCAGTCCTATCACACCTACTCTAATAAATGACTCTTATCAATCAAGGAAGAGGATGACCCCCATTAGCAATTGATTTTTATTTGTTGATATTACGAGCGTGCCTCTTAAGCAATCATCTTAATGAAGGCTGATGCAAGAGCATCATTGACAAGCATGCAGAGCAAGACCCATCAACGTCAAGGAATCTTACAGGAGCCAACATCGAAAATGCAGTAGATATTTAAAATCCGCCTTAACTCAGCGCCATAATTTATCTTTTGAGGCACGCTTGAACCTAGAGCCGAAATTACCCTTTGAGGCACGTTTAGATAATCGCGAGTGGAGCGGAAGTTTCCATTATGACTTTGGAATGTGATCGATCCAAGATAGACGTAGGATAGTCTTAGAGTAGACACGTAGTTAAGGGGGAAACCCTAAGAGCCCTCTAATAGATAGAGGTTTTGTACGCCCAAATGAGGTTTTCTTAAGGGTAGATGTTAGCTGCAAGTTAGCAGGAAATTGGGTTTTTTCAGTTGTTGTTTTTTATTTCAGTTGTAGTCATTTTCACTTATGAATAGAAGGGAGGAAAATTGATCCAATGCATGGTGTGAACATTGTTTTTCAATTCTCTGTATTGTGTTTTCATGAGTGAATGAATGAATCTCGTTATGAGTAGATGGAACTGTGAATGTTAGGATAAGTTTCAATTGTTTCTCTTCTGTTGAAGTAGTGCAAGGTGTGCACATAGAACGCAAGGAGTGCATTAACAGAATCTGTTTCGGTTCCAAAGATCAAAAGAGATAACACGAAACTTTCCCTTTGCAAGGAATGCAAAGAGACTGGTGCAAGACGTGCACAATCATCCGCAAGAATCCAAAACCTTACGTAAAGATCTGGTGCAAGGAGTGCACAGATCCGAAACTCGACTAAGTGTCGAAGAGGCTTTGCAAGAAGTCGAAGAACCAGTAAAGGAGAACACCAGGAGGGCGAGAGTATTTTCTCTTCGAGAAATCCTGAGGACCTGAGTTATTGAAATCCCTGAAACACAAGGAGTGCACGAGAAATCGAGGTCTTCACGAGACCAAGCTCGGAAGGAATAACACTTTCCATAAGTGTCCAAGAGATCCAAGAGTCAGACTCGTCGAAGGAGCAAAGGTTCGAAACCTTTGAACACCCAGAAGATATTCTAACTCTAAAGATAGTGTAAGTGCAAGGGAGAAAAGATCTCAGTCGTTCGATCTAAACGCTGGAGAACTAGAACCGTCCATCAGGAGGGACGTGTGGTGAACGATCAATGTTTCGCTGACTTGCACTTTGGAGAAGTCAAAGGGTGGAGCACTAAGAACTCACGAAGACCGAATCCGCGACTTGATCTGAGTCGTTGGATCCAGGAGAGATCTAGACCATCGATTGTCCAGGGTGAAATATCGAGATTTCGGGGATCGGAGGACCGAAGGTGATAAGTCTTGCGACTTGGTAAAGCGCAAAGTCCTGAAATCATCGTGATCGTCAGATATGAGGAGATATATGGACCATCGACCCAGAGCCATCGCGATTTTGGCTATCGGGAGAACAAAGGCAAGGAAACTTCGAAGTCGCAAAACACGAAACGCCGATTTGATCGCAGCTGTCGATCAAGGGGAGATCTAGACCGTAGATCTCAAGTCTTTGCGATTTCGGCCATCGGGTGAACAGAGGTAACAACGCTCCTAGAGTCGCGAAATGTGAAATCGCGACGCGCCTTTCACTCAAGCGTGTGGCCACCACCAGTGGTCACTAGAGAGAAAGGGCTTAACAGAGAGGAGCTAACACCCGATTGGCGCTGAGATTCGAACAACGCCCAGGAGAGAGGCCGCGGGTCTCATGTGACCTGCGCATTTGGGGAAAGGACCTGTGCAAGTGGGTTTGGGGTCTAGCAGAGACCCAGAGAGTTAATCAGACTCAGTTTCTTGATCGATCCTAGATCAGGAGGTTGCTTAGCCCTTATGAGAGAAGGGGGGTCTGTATCAAGTGGTATCAGAGCTGATTTTTTTTTCATGTAGATTTCAGGTGAAGGAGACAAAAGAACTCAAAATTGTACTCTTTGTGTGACAGACAGTCGACAGAATGCTGCCAAGGAGACGAGGAGAGAAACCTTTATCCAATCGAGCTGTAGAAAGGGCAATGCGAGAAATTCGTGCAAGATTAGAAGCAATGGAGGCAACACAAAGGAGAGAACCTAACATTGGAGACGTCAGCGATGCAGAAAGAGAAGAGGCAGTGGGTGAGAATGTCGTCGAAGAAGCTGCAGGAGAGGATGTTTCTGAAGAATGCTTGCTAAGAGTAGTTGCTATATTGGGAGGCAGAGCCAAGATAGAGGTCCCAATGTATGAAGGCAATTTAGACGTCGAGGAGCTGCTGGATTGGATAAGGTCCATAGACAAGCATTTCGACTATGAAGATGTCGATGAAGAGAGAAAGGTGAAACAGGCTATCACCAGGCTAAAAGGACATGCAACGCTGTGGTGGGATGAACTGCAGGCTGAGAGAAGAAGCAAAGGAAAACATAAGATAAAGAGTTGGGACAGAATGGTAGCCAAGATGAAGGCTAAGTTCATGCCCAAGGATTATCATATCAATCTGTTCAGGAAGATGTAGAACCTGAGATAGAAAGGGATGACAGTTAAGGAGTATACAGAGGAGTTCTATAGGCTGAACATCGGAACTGGGCAAAGAGAGAGAGATGAAGAAAAAGTTGCTAGGTATATGAATGGCCTGAGACATGAAATCCAGGATGAGCTTAGTATGATGTCAGTAAGGACAGTGGAGGATGCTTATCTGTTTGTGCTGAAAGCAGAGGAAAAGATGGCCAGGAAAAGCTTGAGTCCATGTGCAATACCAACTGCATTGAGTCCAAAGAAAGACAGAGGATGGATAATGTGTACAGACTCAATATCCATTAAAAAGATCATCATCAGGTATAGGTTTCCTTTACCCAGAATGGATGATTTAATGGATTTCTTAAGTGGAGCAAATTTCTTTTCCAAAATAGATTTGAAAAGTGGATATCACTAGATCAGAATGAGAGAAGGTAATGAGTGGAAAACAACCTTTAAGACAAATGAAGGTTTGTATGAGTGGCTTGTTATGTCATTTGGTTTAACAAATGCCCCGAGTACTTTTATGAGGCTGATGAATGAAACATTGAAAGATTTCATTAGTAAGTTTGTGGTTGTGTATCTAGATGATATACTGATCTTTAGCAGGACTAAAGAGGAGCATTTTAGGCACCTGACATTAGTGATGAGGAGGCTATAGCAGGAGAAGCTGTTGATAAATCTGAAGAAGTCCTCTTTTATGAAGACATAACTCATTTACTTGGGTTTTGTGATCAACTAAAGATGGATCTAGAGAAGGTGACAACAATCAAAGAATGGTTGTCACCAAGGAGTATGTTCGAGGTAAGAAGCTTCCATGGATTAGCGAGCTTCTATAGGAAGTTCATCAGAGACTTCAGTGGAATTTGTGCGCTAATGATGGATACAGTGAAGAAGAAGCACAAGTATTTTAAATGGACAGAGGAAGCTGAGAAGAGATTCAATATACTAAAGGAGAAAATAACAGAATGACCAATTTCAGTCTTGCTGAATTTTGAAAAGACATTTTAGGTGAGATGTGACGCAAGTGGAGTTGCAATTGGAGCAGTCTTGAGCCAGAACAATAGACCTGTTGCGTATTTCAATGAAAAGATGAATGAGACCAAGAGAAAATAATCCACACATGATAAGGATTTTTATTCCATAATTCAAGCCTTGAAGAAGTGGAGGCATTATCTTGTCCCACAGGAATTTGTCTTGTATAACGATAACCAGGCTTTACAATTCATAACCAGGTAGGAAAAATTGAATCAGAGGCATGCAAAATGGATTGAATTTATTGTTATAACCCTAAAATGCACCATACAGGTTTACCTGGCATCAGGCCTACTCATGCCTCTTCCTAGCCAAAGCCATGCTGATTCCCGTCCCGAAATACATGAATCTCATTTATGATATCTGATTTATGTTTTACATCTAACCCCCTAGTAGATCAGTAGCATGCATATATGTTTTTGTCTTGTTTGCAGGAAAAGCTTTGTGGAAGGAGCAACATCAAGGAGACAACAACTCAATGGAGGATCTACTTCGACCTTCAGTAAAAAAGGTTAGTTCATTCTTCCGGTGCTTGTCTGAGAAAAGGGGTTGAGATTTTGGGTAAAAGGTTAAAGATTAAATCTGAAGGGTCATGATCTGCGTATAAGCTTAGAACCCTAGCTTATTGGTCCGTAGGGTAGATTACCCCACAACATTTATGCAAAATTTTACTTTTGTCATAAAACATATTGCTGGGAATGCAAACAAAGTTGTTGATGCATTAAGCAGAAGATGTTTGATTCTCTAGGAATTTTAGGTGAAGACCTTGGGGTTTGAACACCTTAAGGACATGTATTGTAATGATACAAATTTCAAGGAAGCATATGAAGCATGTGCGAACCCTGTGCTGAGAGACAGAAGCCAGTGGATAAAGTACATGGTTCAAGAGGGATTGTTGTTCAAGGGGAATTAGTTGTGCATACCAAAATGCTCAATGAGGGATAACGTTTTGAAGGAAAAGCATAACGGAGGATTGGATGGAAATTTCGGCCATGACAAAACATTTTCACAGTTGAGCAGTTCATACTATTGGCCAGGTATGAGAAAAAAAGTGAGAAAGTTTGTGAACAAATGTAGAATTCGCCAACATGCAAAAGGGAAGAGACAAAACACTGGATTGTATCAACCATTGCCAATACCAGAGAGGCCTTGGGATGAAATAAGAATGGATTTTGTGTTGGGACTACCAAGAACGCAAAGAGGATTTGATTCCATATTTGTGGTGGTGGATAGATTTTCAAAGATGACACATTTTATCCCATGCCAGAAGACCAGTGATGCAACACATGTTGAAAATCTATTTTTCAAGGAAGTTGTAAGACTTCACGGCCTACTGTTACACATCAAAATTACTCACTTCGATAGTGTCGCAAGTGTCGTCATTACAAGTGTCGCAAGTGTCGCATTTTGGTCGCAAGTGTCAAAAATGTCAGAAAAAACATACTGCCATTATGCCTATGTTGTACCTATAATGACATTATAAAGACACTTGAAACACCTCAAACATTTGATTTGGAAGAAGAGGAATGGTTAACTGGGTTTATGAACCTCTTTCCATTTGAAAGAACCACTAAAATTGAGTTTTTAGAGGAGAACACTCCCCTATACCTCTGTCAGGAGTGCTAGCGCTCCCCTATAGACTATCTGGGAGCGTTATAACACTTTGTCTACCATTTTGGAGGAGCTTTGCTGCTGTTAGGAGTGCTGGCACTCCCCTATACATTACTAGGGAGCGTTATAACACTTTGACTGCCCTTTTAGAGGAGCGCTACCTATTCTGGGAAACAGTTGGTTTGTTGAGAAGAATGAGGAAAAGATCCCTTCAATCTTTGAAGGTAGTTGGATTCGAATCCTTAGTCAAGCCATGATCTCAGGGAAGATCCCTAACTGAAGGAGGAAAATCCTCAACTTACCCCAAAGATATCTCAAGTGGTTGGGCCTCTCTAAACCTATATAAGCAGGCCCTCTAATGGTGGATGGGGGGAAGGATTGGAAGCATGAAACCTATGGTCTCATAGGAAACATACATTGAAGTGGAGAAGAATAATCAGTGAAGTTATTGTCATTATGATTGTGTGTCTTTTGAGCAAGGGTTAGACAAGGAGGACTTGATGAAGCTGCTGCACTCGCATTTACGGTTGTAAGTTTTATTCGTTTTTGTTCTCATCAATATAATATGCTTGGCCTGTTTCTTTCTAGTTTGTGCTTAATCTCACATGAACTTGTCTCTAATAGATAGGTCTATTTCGAGCTAATATCAATAGAGTAGGAAGTGGTTGTACTTTTGTTTGTCTACAGGGCTTATCGAGAAGCAAAAGATTGGGGCTCAACTCGAATCGTGTAGGGACAAACATTGGTAAAAGGTACTTCTTTTCTCCTTCCTCCTCACACATTAGTCTATCTAGATCTAAAAGGAAGTCAGTGACCATGATAAGCATCTTCTGTCTTAAGAGTTAAGAGTCTATCTCTCAAGAGGAGATCTACCTGTCTGTAGGGAGATTTTCCTCCAACAGAAATTGGCGACTCTACTGGGGAGAGAATCAAAACTTTTCAGTTTTGGTTTTCCTCACAGACCTTGTCTTTCTCTTTGTTCTTCTTATAACTTGTTCACCCCATATGTTTGATTTCATATGCTGATTGACTCCTTACCCCATCACATTCAGCTTGATTGCCAAAGTTTGATTGAAATTTTGGGTTTTTGGATAATTTTTTGAGTTTTTGAAGCCTGGCGCCCCTGTGCCTATGTTATCCCAGTGACAACACTCCCCAAAGGTCTTAGACAGAGCTTTATAATAATCTGGTGTCCCTTACACTAGAGTGTCAACCTCTCCTTTGCAAAAATACCTTCCAAAATTGTCTTTTCTGAGGTCCAGACCCTGTTTTTTCACTTACTGAGCTTCTTTGTGATTCAATGCTTCTTCCTTTTGAACTTTGACATCCTTCCTTATGAGGAATAATCAATTTTCTATTCATATTTTGAGGCCTTCTTCTTCATTTTGAGTTTTTCTACTGTTGAGAACTTGAAATCAATCCACTGCTTTCTTCTCTCCTATCCGACTGAGCGGGAACTCTGGTGAAGGGCATCAGAAATCTGTGAATCATCTTATTTGGTTTTTTGACGTCATCATTCTTAAACATATCTCTTTTGTGTGAATTGTTTGATTTTTCTTTGTTATCTTTTGTTTTCTGTTTGCTTCTTGTTTCAATCATAGCAAGAGGGTGTGTGTGATCCGTCAGGATTTTTCGAAATGACTTATGGTTGAGTTTTTTTTATTTGCATGCATTTATTAACCATTGGGAAACTTAACGAAAGAACGAGGAAAAGCAAATGCATTATACAACCATTAACATAATTGAAGATCCGAAATGCAATGAAAAGCAGCAAACCATAATGCACAAGTTTGATAACGGAGTTCGGCACAACTTTGCCTACGTCTCCGGGCCTTTTCTCTGTG
>CBVK0100184286.1:4396-20462 GCA_900067695.1 Picea abies
ACAACTAAATTGGTTGCATGTCCTCATGCAACGTGGCATGAGTCATAGAAGTGAAAAGGAAAGGGAGCATGGTGAGGGATTTTTCCAAATTCATTCACTCTAGCATGTAAGGAATTGCATGATTAAAGAGTAGAAAACAACATACCTCCACTTACCCAAAATGTTGATGACCTATGCAATAGGAATATGGCTGATGTGGTTGTTGGAGCATGGAAGATGTCACTGCTGCGGGATCATGTGAAAGGTGACTACCATAATTGCTAGATCAGAGAATGTGAAGTGGAGGAATCTGAACTGCTGCTAATGAATCATGGAAAAGAGGAAGTATGAAAGTGGAACTATGGTACTCTCATATGGCTGAAAAAATACTGCTGCAACTGCTGATGGAGTCATGGAAAAGTGTATAGTCTTCACCCAATGGTACAACTCTAGTCATGTGAATGATGGTGTCGATGTCGAGCATGAAGAGAATTCATTGGATTACCGACCATTGATGAATGTCGTTAACCAATGTGAGGCAAACTCACCATTGATGTCAATGAGTGCCAAGGTACCTAAGTACATCTTGCGAAGTGCGAATGAATGAGCTGATGTCGAGCCACTTGCAAGATCTGACGATCAAGGGACAATGATGTATTCCCATGATTTTTAGCGAGAGAACTTGCCATTAAGGCATACAAGCCTCCAGGTACTCAAAATGAACTCTAGTCTATATCCCAGATAAGGTGCTGAGGTCGATGGGGAAAGACTTGTTGAAAGGTGGGCCTTAAGGAATCCCACATCAGTCAACGCAAGTTCTTATAAAAAAATTGGTAGGAATATAAATGAAAAGATCTCAGTAACAATAGTGTTTATGGCAAGGCGATGTAGTCATGGAAAGGGAGCTAGATAGTTTTATTGACAAGGCAAAATGAGTGGGAAAAGATAAAGAGATGTATGCGACTCAAAAATATAGGTGTGTGTGAAGTCATGATGGATGAGGCAATGAAATAGTGGACTCCAACATGGATGACAAATAAGCTTGGAAGGAGAAAGGTAAATGATCATGTCGTGGTGTAATTGGTTTTATGAAAGATGGCGGTGTAGCGGCAAATGTTATGACATGTGCGATGAAATATTTAGCTCCTTAAGGCTTTTAATAAAGCATGCTTTTCTGAAGAGTTTTGTGATTCTTGAGAATCATTGTGGCATGGAATGCGAGCTAATTCATTCCTGCAATCAAACTTAGTACTAATCCTGCAATCAAATTTGTGATATCATCGTAAAACAAAAAGTGCGAGATTTAAGTACAAATGCGGCAAATTAAAGAGATAAAAAGTGTGTTTTACCTGTTGTCGTTGCACACTTATTCCATTGTTGATTGTTGCTTGAAGTGACTAAAGAAAAATAAATTATCTGAAAGCTCAAAACATGTTTGGATATTGTGTCCAGGAATGAGTGAGATGTCCATTTGCAATTTTATTTTTTATAATTTGTTTTCAAAATTTTTGTTATTTATTTATTTTATTTTTATGTGTCACCTAAAATTTTCTTTTTAATTATTATTTTATTATTATAAAAAAAAAAACTAAAATAAATTTATTTTTATTATTATAATTAAACAAAGCAAAATAATAGAGAATTATTATATATATATATATATATATATATATAACAAAACCAAACAAAAATAGGACTATTATAATTTTTATTTTTTTATTTTTATAACAAAACAAAAAAATTGATTATTTCTTTATTTTTATTTTAGCTAGTATCTATCTATCTATCTATCTATCTATCTCTCTCTCTCTCTCTCTCTCTATATATATATATATATAATACCGGAGCTCCGCAAATGTATGGGCAGGTAGTGCAATTAACCCAAACAAAACTTAGATGGACTTCGTGTCTATATCATGAAGTTTCATCCTCCGGGAGATCTACAACGATAGCTAGATGGCTGATCTTCAGTCTTTCCATTAGAGCCTCTTCCAGACGCTTCCATCCTCATCTAAATGAAGAATGCAATTGCCGCTTTCTCAGGAGGAGATCCTGAAATTGATCTTGTTGGTGGTTGTGCACAGATTTTCTTGTCCTAATTTGCTTAATCGATCGCCCTTCTGGTGTGCTTGTGATTTTACAAGTCAGAGAGAGAATAAAACCATAGATGAATGTCCTTGGCCTTCTCTTCCTTTGGTTTATTCGTCCGTATTCACTGGTGATCCAGGGGATCAAATTTTGCTCAAAATTCAAAGTGCTCAGAATCGCTTCAAATCGAACGGGTGCCTAGGCCTTTTGAGCATTGCAAAGCACATATTTTAGCATTTTGAGCATTGTAAAGCACATATTTTAGCACTTTGAGCAAATAATACAAAAGATCCATTGGAAGCTAGACCAAGAGATGTAGCCCAAGAGAGGGGTGAAATCCTTTATCATTTGTTGTGTTATGTGTTTTCTGTTCACTGTTATTTGTTGCTGATTATATGCATCTTGAATGTGTAATTTCTATTAAAGTTGTGTTTTCAAAATTGATCCATTTGCATAAGAACACTTGAATTAAAACTTGCAAATATTTTCAAGAATATAAGTCTTTATCATTTTCATATCTAGTTGGTATCAGAGCTTAGGTTTTTGAAGGCTTGATTATTTGCAAGTGTTTTGTTTTCTGATGCTCAGAAGGTTGAAACTCACAAGAGGAGAAGGTCAACTTGTAGAGCCAAGTTCTCATCCTTCAAGAAGAAAGATTATATCATCACCTCAAGCTTCAAGGAGGCATTCACCAAGTATGGCTCATGAAGAGAGTCATGAACATATTCCTACATAAGATGAAGATCTCAGAAAGGCTTTCATGGAAATGAGAGAAATGATGAAAATCTTGATGGAAGAAAGGAATACAAGGTTGCAAGGTGAAGGCTCCAACCCTTCAAAGCACAAGGGAGATAGTGGTGATAAAACTCCAAATGGAAATGGAGGGAATGGTGCTTCTCCACCACCCTCACCTCCTCCTCCTCCTCCTTCTTCTTCTACCATTTCAAGACCTCTTCCAAATTCTCCAAAAGGACATGGTAAAACTCCTCCACAAATTCCTTTATTAAATCTTGATATTAAACTCGAATTGCCAATGTATAATGGAGAGGTAAATGATGAGAAATTAGATAATTGGATTCGTCAGATTGAGGTGTATTGTAGGATACAAAAAATTCAAGATGATGAAACTAAGATTTAGCTTGCTTCTTTAAGATTGGATAGTGCAACACTCATTTGGTGGGAAGCCAAGACTCAAGAGGACATGAAGAAACATGGTAAAATTTTAACCTCTTGGAATGATTTTATTGTTGCAATTAAAAAACAATTTTACCCATTGTCATATATGCAAAAAAATACTATGGATTGGCAAAATTTTAGACAAGCTAAAGGAAAAAATGTGCAAAGCTTTACTCAAGAATTTAGAAGAAGAGCTTTGGTTTTGGGAGTAGAATTGTCTTCTCAAGAAACTTTACTCAAATACATTGGAGCTTTACATAGTTATTTGAGACATACAATACTCATGTTTAATCCTTCAAATCTAGATGAAGTTTGTGTTCAGGCAACTCATTTGGAAGCAAGAGGAAGGAATGAAACTCATGAGGGTAATAAGAAGCCTTTCAGTCATGGAGACAAAGGAAAGAGGAAGTTCAAGGGCAATGGAAAAAAGAATGCTGCTGTTAAGAAAGAGGGATAAAAATTTACATGCAAACATTGTTCAAAAGATGGCCATGATGAAGACCATTGTTGGAAACTTCATCCTAAAAGAAGACCCAAAAAGTTTGGCAACAAAGGGAAGTCAAAGACTGCTGCAACCATACAACATGATTTAGGTTCTGATTCGAGTGATGAAACAAAGATTACAGCCATGGGTTATCAAGGTAAGGGTTCTATTTCAAGTACTAGTTCTTCAAGTAACAATAATCTCAATGAAACTTGACAAGAAAAAGAAAGAATAGAACTTTTTCACATAAGGGTTGTTTCAAAGCATACCAAGATATATACTCTATTTGATACTGGATCTCAAGCAAACCTTATATTTGAAGACACTGTCAAGAAATTGAAATTGGAAACAATTCCACATCCTAAACCATACCCTCTTGGTTGGATATGTGATAATGCTAAATTGCAGGTGACAAGAAGGTGTAAACTTAGGTTTGCTATCACTGCAAATTTTATAGATGAGGTAGAGCTTGATGTTAGTCCTTTGGATATCTGTGGTATTGTGTTGGGAAGCCCATATTTATATGATAGAAAAGCCATTTTTCATCGTCATGAGAATAAGTATCACTTGTTTAAAAATGGAGTTGAGTACATTGTTAGAGCCCATACAAAGAAGATTAATTTATCACTTGTAAATGTGGGACAAATGAAGAGATTAGTCAATGCTAGCAAGAATTTTGTTCTCTTGATGATTAAACCCAAAGTTGATATTGAAAATGAAGTTTTTCAAGGTTGTGATGCAAAGTTGAAATCTGATCTATATGAGGTTGTTAATCAATATGATGAGATGTTTCAGGAACCAAAGGGATTACCTCTAAGAAGGGGTATCCAACATGAAATTCAATTGCTGCAAGATTGTCCTCTTCCAAAAATTGGTATTTACAGGATGTCAGTCATGGAGAATGCTGAAATCAAAAAACAAATCCAAGAGTTGCTTGACAAAGGGGTCATCGTGCCAATCACATCGCCATGTGGATCTCCAATTGTGTTAGTGCCAAAGAAAGATGGTACATGGCGTATGTGTGTTGATTTTAGGGCCTTGAACAAGATTATAGTAAAGAATCACTATCCTCTTCCTAGAATTGATGATTTCCTTGATCAATTGAAAGATGCTAAGTATTTTACTAAGTTGGATTTGAGAAGCGGATATCATCAGATCAGGATTGCCGAAGGAGACACATGGAAGACAACTTTCAAAACAAAGCAAGGTTTTTTTGAGTGGATGTTAATGCCTTTTGGACTTTGCAATGCACCTGCTACTTTCATGAGAGTTATGAATGATGTATTAAGGACTTTTCTTGATGATTGTGTTATTGTCTACTTGGATGACATTTTGATCTTTAGCAAATCTCGTGAAGAGCATGTTAAGCATGTGAAGCAAGTTTTGGATGTTTTGAGAAAGGAAAAGTTGTTTTTGAAGATGTCCAAATGTGAGTTTGGAAAAACTTCACTTATTTACTTGGTGCATATTGTTGGTGGAGGTGAATTGAAAATTGATCCCTCCAAGGTCAAAGTCATATTGGAATGGCCCAAGCCCAACAATGTGACAGAGGTAAGAAGTATTTTGGGAGCAACCCAATATTGGAGAAAGTTTATTGCTAACTTTTCTACCATTGCAGCTCCATTACATGCAGTGACAAGTGCCAAGCAAGTTTTTCAATGGGGAGGCAAGAAACAAAAGGATTTTGATACTTTGAAGGAGAGAATTAGTTCAACGCCAGTTCTTGCACTTCCAAATTTGAGGCAACCTTTTGAAATCCAAACCGATGCAAGAAATTATGCAATGGGAGCAGTCTTGTTACAACATGGTAAGCCCATTTGTTTTCATTCTGAAACTTTTAATGGTGTCGTGATTAACTATCCTACTTATGATAAGGAGTTGTATGCATTGGTGCAAAGTGTGAAAAAATGGAAACATTATTTGTTGGGGAAAGAAACCATTGTCCACACAGATCATCAACCACTGCAATACTTACAATCACAAACAAAGCTACAACAAGCAAGGCACTTCAGATGGATGGGTTTTCTACAACAATTCCACTTGGTCATAAGGTATAAGAAGGGAATTTATAACAAAGTTGTTGATATGCTTTCAAGGCCTATTATTAGTGCTTCATTTATTCTTAATCATAGTCCTATCATGCATGCGAGTTATGTTGAACAATATGCTTTAGATGCTGATTTTAAAGAAGTATATGAGACTTTGTGTCATTCTAACCATGTTGAGGAATTGGATTACCAAGTGCATGATAATATTTTGTATCATCTTGGCAAGCTATGTATTCCACAGGGTGAAAGAATCAACATAATAAGAGAAGCCCATTCTTCTCTTATTCCTGGTCACTTTGGTGTAGGCAAGACGGTGGCTAATTTGCAAAGGTACTGCTATTGGCCTAAAATGAATGAAAGTGTTTCAAGATATGTTCGAGGATGTTCGTTATGTGCCACAAGCAAACCTAGCAACAAAAAGTTGGATTTGTATACTCCACTTCCGGTTCCTTCTCATCCTTGGGAAAGTATTTCTATGGACTTTGTAGGAGGTCTACCTATGTCTAAACGAAATCATGATTATCTTTATGTTGTGGTTGATCGATTTAGCAAAATGTGTATTTTGATGCCTTGTAAGAAGCAGGTTATAGCTGAACAAACGACACAAATGTTCTTTCAGAATGTTTGGGTACATTTTGGATTGCCTAAATCCATTATTTCTGATCGAGATTCTCGATTTATTGGAAGCTTTTGGTCAAGTTTATGGGCACTCATGGACACCAAACTAAAAAAGAGCACATCTTTTCATCCGCAAACCGATGGTCAGACAGAAGTGGTAAATAGAACAGTGGTGCATATTCTCTATGGTTATTGCAACAAGCATCCTAAACTTTGGGATGAGCATTTACACTACATTTAGCATGCTTACAATCAAGCTAAGCACTCTTCAACTCAAACATCGCCATTTGAAGCATGTTTTGGCTATTTTCCCAAATCTCCTTTGGATTTTATCTTTGGGAAAGATATTGCTATTGATGGTCAATATGACATTGATAGGGCATAAAAGTTCATTGAACAAATTCAGTCGATACATCAAATGGTACAAGAACAGTTGGAAAAGGGTCATGCCAAGTACAAGACAAGACATAACAAGCATCGTTTTGATCACAGTTTCCAAGTTGGAGATGAAGTTTGGCTTTATATTAGTAAGGAGAGGTTTAAAGGAGAAGGTAAAAAACTAAAACCAATTCGATATGGTCCTTTCAAGATTCTTGACAAGATTGGTAACAATGCCTTCCGTTTAGATTTGCCTCGTTATATGCAAATGTATGCATATGTTAATTTTGAGAATTTGAAATTGTATGAGCCTCCTTTGACTGATGATCAAGGAGAACATGTTCAGATTCCTTCTATAGATGATTTCTCCCCAGAATATCTTACAGAACTAGATGAAGACACAATCCTTGACAAGAGAATGAGAACTTCAAAACGAGGAAATGTTGAATATCTTTGAATTGGTCTTAAAGGCACAAATCCAAGCAAAGCCAAGTGGATTGAGGTTGTAAAGGTGAGGGAAATATACCCTCATCTTCAAATAGTTTGAAAATAATCTTTTGGAGGTCCAAAAGCTTTACAATGGGGAGGTGTGATCCAGGGGATCAAATTTTGCTCAAAATTCAAAGTGCTTAGAATCACTTCAAATCAAATGGGTGCATAGGCCTCATCGTCACTAACCCAATGCAAATCATTTGGGTTCAAACAGACATCGGATGAGAGAGATATCACGTTCTGTTCAAATCGTCAAACAGGAAAAAAAAAAGTGTTGATTGTACAGTTCGTACAGATGTTGATGTGGTAGATCCGTATGACATGTGGCAGAGCTAAGTTGGCAGGGCCATATGACACGTGGTAGGTGTTGGTTGGCAGTTGGACAACGAATCGTTTCTTGACATGTGGCATTGGTGGCGAATGGAATGATGACACGTGGCCTAATCAATGGCCGCCACATGTCACTTGGACAGTGGTTTAAAATTTATGTAGTCGGCAGGACTCGACCCTGCGACCTCTGGGCAAGGGGAAGAGCTTTGGGAAGGACCGCCCAACCAGTGCACCCACCTATGGTTCTTAATATATATATGTTTAAAAATTTATTTGAATTGCAATGTTTTGATATGGGGGCGCGGTCTGGGTCGGGGCTAAGCCCCGACCCTCGGTCATATATGTATGCCATGGAGCCACCGGTGCACGCGTGTTATGACCCTTTTACCATATGTTATTAAACCTTGGCCCTTTTTGTATGAGCGTGCGGTCACATGGTGACCCATACGTCCACGGTTTTGGTGGTTCCGGGCTAGGCGTGCCCTAACCGTCCTACAGTTGGCACCGTTTTGCGGTTACACCTAGTTCTAGGTTTTAACACAAATATGCACGTTGGGGCTATGTTGAGGATGCAGAGGTGCATTTTGGCGATCCAGAGACAACAAGTTTGAAGGAGAACTTCCAGGAAGCCTATCTTCTTCAATTTTTGGCCAAACGAGTTGCCGAAAAAGCCCAGCTAGGGGTTTTTGGACGTTCTAAAGCCATTGGAGCCATCTATTTGGCATTTTTAGCATTGTAAAGAACATATTTTAGCACTTTGATAAAATAATACAAAATATCCATGAGAAGCTGGACCAGGAGATGTAGCCCAAGAGAGGGGTGAACTCCTTTATCATTTGTTGTGTTATGTGTTTTTTGTTCACTATTATTTGTTGCTGATTATATGCATCTTGAATGTGTAATTTCTATTAAAGTTGTGTTTGCAAAAATGATCCATTTGCATAAGAACACTTGAATTAAAACTTGCAAATATTTTCAAGAATACAAGTCTTTATCATTTTCAGATCAACTGGCGAGCGATGATGCAAATTCCTCCTCCTTCACTACTTCACTCATGCTTGGTCGATCTGCAGCAGATTCCTCAGTGCACTTCAACGCCAGGCTTACAAAGCTTTCAAGGCCTGGAAGAAGACTACTGTGTGAGTATGATCCGAGTAGTAGGGGATCCACCAATTAGCTAACTAGTGCACTCATTCCACCCATATCCAAGGCGCTTTTAACTTCACGAGCTATGTATTTTCCTCCTTCAATAGTTTGTCGTGCTGTTGAGATTTCAAGTAATACGATGTTGAAACAGTGTGACACACTGAATATCCACCACTGTACTCAAAGGAACCACCTTTCTTGAGAATTCCATCATCTGAATGATGAGGACCTTCTAACTTTGATACTTTCTTGGTCATCAGGATTAGTCTCCTTATAGTTCTTCCTAAAATCATCCATGAAAACAAAAAAATGTTATAGCAGGATTCTTCGTCTGATTAGGATCCCTAGATTTCTTCTCCCTCGTGTGCTTTTTCGTCTTCTCATCCGTAGACTTTTTCTTTTCCTTTATCGCTTCGGGTGGATTCTGGGCATCTGCATGTTTGATTTATTTGGAGGCATTTGCAAAGTTAGAACAGATATTATCTTCAAGTTTGCAATCGTTCATATCGTAAAGCGCCACGGGAATGTGCTTGTTGTAGACATCGCATTTCATGAAGCCACTTCCATAACAACGTTTGCCTTTCTGGTGAACTCCCTGCGAGCAAGAAACAAGAGGGCAGGGTAGAACAATGGATCCCGATGCAGTGGCGAAGGCATTCGTGGGGCATTATTACAACCTATTTGACAGTAACAGGGCAAACCTAGCGGGAGTGAATCCATCAGTAGAGCATTCATAGGTCAGGGTCGCAGATTAGGGAGAGCACGCGTAAGCACATATTGATCAGGGAATCAGATAGGAGGATACACATCCATTGGTCGAGGTACATACAGAGAGGCATACATCAGTTGGAACACATTGCGATCGGGAACCATATGAAGCTGGAAGTGGAAAACATGGCTAAGAAGGATTCTTGGGCCCCAATACTTGTACTCATGAATGGTTGCTTGTATGAATTTTTTTTTTTAAAGAAACCGACCTGTGCGTGCTTTTGTTCATATAATTTTTGTTTTTTATTATGTTTTATTTTTATGTTTATATATATATATTAATGTTTTATTCCTATATCAAAACACAAAGCTACTATAAAGAAATTTTATTTTTTTACTCTTTTATTTTTATTTTTGTAAAAATTTTGTTTTTATTTGCATTCCTAAATAGAAAAATTAAATCAGAAAACTAGTTTAAGACAAAGAAACTATAGTTTAAGACAAAGAAAACAATTTTTTAGTTTTAAAAGAGAAATTTAAATCATTAAAGAAATTTTTTTGTTTAGCAAATGGAGATATATAATTTGAAATTGAAGCCGAACAATTGGATTGAGAATTTTTTTATTGTCAACAATTTATTATTCCTGAAACTTCATAGCCATCCTAATTTATGATCCGCGTGGAGGAGAGCATACTTATTCAATGCTAAAGCAAAAACTGAAAATAAAAGTATGTTTTTTTTTTATTCGTTTACCCTACCTACTCTACGCTAATTAAAGATTTGTTACATGTAGTCAAACTTCCAATGTAACCATAAGCACAACAATAATAAGAATAGGTTCACTGTGAATTTCGCAAATGACAATAAAAAATATATATAACCGTGCAGAATTGACTGTTGAAACTATAAATTAACAAAATAAAAACTAAATGGATCTAACCTGGTACCTGATTGAAACCATCATTCGATAATGCTTTCATAGGCATAGTTTTCACTCCTCAGATCGTGTCACAACTCCTTGTTATATTCCTCGATCTCTTTCTCACATAATTGTTCATCATCAGATGTACAGGGTTCCTTGTATGTTGTTTCTTCATTTGCCTCTAGAGGAGTATCTAAGTTTTCGGCTACTGTCAAGATCTCCTCTTCCAAAGAAGAGGATATCCCAACTTTTTCTAGGATTTGAGTGAGTTTTTCCAAGCTTAAACTCATTGTTAAACCATATTGAAAAAGGAGAATGATTTATCATCAAAGATTTGAATTTTAAAACTAAGAAATTAAAACTATTTGTAAAAATAAAAAACACTAGACTTGAACTCCTTGCGTTACTGGGACCCTGTTGTCACCAAGTTATCGGTTCGCACAAGTTAGCTCAATAAAAACAAAATTTGCATAAATAAAAACACACTTCTACATAAAATAAGGAAAAACACACTTCTGCATAAAAGGAAGAGGACAACCTAACTTTGGAGCAACCCCACTAAAGTGGATGCACAGGTTCTTACCTCTCGTCTTACCATCTTCTCTCCACTCTTAGGTCGTCCAGAAAACCAATCCGAAATCATTAAAGCAATCTAATTCAAATGCTACCTATTACTATTTACAACTGCCCAGCAACAACGCCAAAATGTTGGTGCAATTAAATGAATAATGTATTACCAAACATAAATTATCGATCAGTATTCGTAATCAGTAGAGTTGATGCACTATATGTGTCGATAACAGATAGGTTCCTATGTCTCTTTAGTATAGCTTAGATAAGAAAACCATTTAGAAACCAACACACAATCTTCACACAATTCGAAAGATGGAAAACAAAACTCATAAACAAGGAAAATCTCTTGCTCAGGTGATGGACCTGTTCATTGATGGCTTATGAACGTAAAATACAAACTTTGATTCTATCTCCTGGAGGAATTAAACTGACAACAATTAACACTTTGTGCATTCGCAACATTCCATTATAGGTGCATGTAGAGTGAGAGATGGAGGTCTTGATTGTGCATGTGTTAGCAAGGTGTAATCTAATCAATTCTGGAAAAGAAAGATAAGTGTAATGATATTATCCATTAAAGCTCATGTATGGTGAAATATGGAGATCCAACTGTTCTTGCGTTGACACACTTTGCAACAAATAGTGAAATCAAACAAAATAACATGAAATCAAAATAACACATACATGAAATGACAATCTACACTAACAATTTACAATAAGCTTACAAAGCTGGATTGGTGGCCCTTGTCGATGCCAACATGGAAGCTTTTAGATCAGCCGATGCTAACTTCTAAGAGACACAAGATCACTGAATTCAAACTTGCATTAATCTTCAACAAGTAGGTTTACAAAAAGAGTCTTTTCATGAATCCAATCATAACAATTCTCCTAATCTACATCATAACAATTCTCTCCTTTCAAGAACCAATCTTACTTCATAATAATTCTCCCCCTCTCATGAAGAGAGGGCACTCTCTTTTATACATGAGAGATTTGAAAATAAGATAAACATCTCATAATTACAGATCCACTTTTCTCTCAACCAATTTCCCATTATTAAAAAATATTATCCCTTCAAATCCTCACACATATCTCTCATATATCTAGGATAACATATGCATGATCTTCTCCTTAGAATAGGCTTGAATTATCTACTCAAATCTTGAAATGGTGGAGGAAGTATTCGAGAAGTATTTTTGAATTAATCCTTCACATATTCCTACACATGATAAAGCTCACACATTTTTGAGATATATGAAAACATGTTGATTTTCTAATATTTAATCACAGATTCCCTTTTAATACTAAAATAAATGATTTGGAAAATAATAAGGTTAAACCCATATATAATTATGAAAATGGTATCATGAACGGTTAATGGGGCGATGAAATGTGAAGAATGATGAAGGGGAAGGTGGATGGAAATATGACATTTATGAGTCCCAACAACTCCCCTGGGTCAATCTGAGACTCTGTTGATGCACTCCTTGCGTACGAGATGCACACCTTGCATACGAGTTTCAGAAGAGAAACAATTGAAACTTATCCAGTTTCGTCACAAACTCATACGATCAACTCTTAACAATCATACATGAGCGAAACGAACTAAATCAGGCACACAAAATGTAGCATTCATTCAATCACCCATCAAATGAACATAGTTCGAAGAATTTGGACAATTATATCTGTTCTATTCATTCATGAAACAAATTACATAATATTGCAGTTTTTCATTGCGTCTTTCTTCTATTCTTTTTTGTCTCTACTGATCTCTACCTCCCTATCTCTATCTCCCTATATCTATTACAATAGAACAACAAACTATCTAAGGATTGGCTCCATGAGCTCTCCCCGTCCTGTCTGCAACCTATCCTATGAGGTCTTAGCGGTTACCTACCTTCTCCTATTACAATAACTAACATTTATTGCTAGATAAGACCCAACACTCTATATCTTCAACTCCTTACAATCGTATAAGATCTTTACAAACAAGATGTATTAAAAATCGTTGTTTCCAAAATATCTCAACAACTCAATTTACTTCTGAGTTAAATGTTGATTTGAAATTTTGCCATGCTGAAATATCATATCTTTATCTCCACACTTACATCTTTGACTTTGAAGGTGATGCTCCTACATCAAATACCCAAACAACATATCCCAAAAAAATAATATTCACTATTTATAATTCTTAAATATTATCACACATACTATCTCAAAACCAATATAAAATAACATAAGAAAAATTAAAAAGTATAAAATGAAAACACCATGCATAGATATGAAAGAATTTTCAAGTCTCGCCTTTTCTTATGACTAAAACTACAACATTGATCTATCGCATGCTACCTAATATGAATGCCACACGAGTTCAAAGTAGATATATTTTTTAAACATAAATTTATTTTAGATATATATTCTTTTAATAGACATTTTTTTCCCATGTTACTAATTGCTAATGCCACACCTAGTTCATAATAGATACATTATTTAAATACAAATTTATTTTAAATGGTAGACTCTTTTTTTCCATTTCCATGGTACATGTACGGCTAGTGCATAATAGATATATTTTATTTTAGTTATAATTTTTTAATAGAAATTTTGCATTAAAAAAATTGGAAATTAGGAATCTCTTTCCATCTTCAACTCATGTAACAAGAAGGGAAATTTGAATAGGAAAGGGAGCTAATTTTTGGAAGATGAAAAATGAGAGTTCTTGCTGAGAAACTAATCTAAAATACTTCCATAACACGTGATAGAACAATTATGAAATGAAACCATAAGAGTTATAGGAAAATCCAAGAACCAAGATAATTTTCACTAAAGTTGAGGGAAATTATCTTGAACCTTTCCATTCACACACTGAATAACACTAAAGGGAGGATACTTCTAAGGGACTATTGAGGAGAGAAGGAAGACCTCCTTGTGTTGTGTGGGAAGAGACTAGCCTGAATATTATTCATTTCTTATTTTCATTGCTAGTATCATAGCCCAGATAGGGAGTGGTGTCTATAGCAAATTACCTACAATTGAGTGGAAATTGCTCACTTCGCTAGTTGTCTGGTCTATAATATTTAGGGAGATAAGTTCTTCCTCTTTATTCTAAAATTTCTTTATATCTACTGATCATAGTAAATTGCATGTTTATGGATTAATAAACTAAAGCATTCATCCAATTGGGCATATAGTCTTCGAGTCTTTTGGATTATTATTTAGTTAAAAATAATTATTGGGTGGAGGAAGGATTTAAATTATTCTTTCGATTTTAGCTTATAGGAGGTTGTTTGTGCAAAATGGTTCAATCAACATTTGTTTGATTCACCTTTGTTATGGTTGGGTTGATCATTGGTTGCATCTTTCTTAATTAATGACATTTTACTATTAGTTGTTGCTTTGTAATCTGTGTGGTTCTACTCTATACCTAACATCCAAAAACGTGTAATATTAACCTTGGATGAAAACTAGTAAGGCGATTTGTTTTATTTTTACTGTCTTTGTTTTCTGTCGCCAACCTTCTACACAATTTCTTCTTCTTAATAGCATAAGATAAGCAATTCGTATAACCAATGTAGGAGTTGTAAGATGGATTGGTGTTGTATGCATTTGACTATAGTAGCTTCAGAGTATATTTTCCCAAATACTACAGTAGTTGTATTCTATACTTGTCTCCACACAGGATATACACACATCTCATGCAACAACCATGGATTCCTATATTTTTGGTGTAATTGGTCTCAATTAACATAGACTCATTTCAAATTATATCCTTGCATCTGAACTATGATGCAAGAATGACCATTTAAGTTAGACCTTGAGTTAACATGTGGCTTGTTTTTAGTACTTGACTTGATTCAACACTGGATAAGGGTAACTCTAAATTTTTTAGTTTTCATCTCTATACATCTATGCTAGTTGTGGGTTGTGTTTATAGTTGTATTTCTTACCTTAGTTTCTTTCAAGGTTCTTAGGTTATGCATAGTTCCTCCAGATGTTTTCGTCACATGTTTTCCATTGTAGCCTTCTACAATTTGTGCCAAAGATGGTCAAATATACAAAGATAAATATTTAACCCGTATAATTTTATAACGAGGAAGGTACAGGGAGATGAAAATTATGAAATGTGAGCACTTACCTTGCACCAAAAGTATCACAAACATGTAGTGAATAAGTGTGGATATTTAAGATGCCATGATTATTTTATGATATTAAGTAGATTTTTTGAATTACTCTTCCTTTTGGATCTTTCCATATTTCTATTTTGGCATGGTGGTTTTGAGCTACCTCCATCATAGATATGTTGAGTAGTTAATGGAAAATGGATATAAATTGGAATCCATAACTTCTACTAATTTAATTGGTTCATTTGGAGCGGTTGGTCCTCCAGATAGTAACGACCCTTCCCTGTAGCATGAAGCTCTTAAGTTTTAGTGTCTGCATTGGCTCATCAATAGATTTCTCTAAAATCAATTGTCCACTTAGTTGTCTATATCAAACTACCAATGAAAAAATCATGGAGTGAATGCTTTCTATTTCAAATGAAACCTTACGAATGATTGTTGTAAACAGGTAGGGATCTACGAAAAAATTAATTCTTAGAACATTAGTGACAATTTATTTTGGAGGTATAATATACTCTTTTGTTTGTTTGTTACAAATTTGAATCAAGTTCAACCAACCTGATAAGCAATACTGAATTATCTCTATGGTTGTAATTGCAACTGCAACAACAATGTTACATGCTTAATTTAACATAGTTGTTGCAGATACAATTTTTATCACATAAACCTAGTGTATTTTTTGCATACATGTTAGTTGGAATTATAATCCAAATTAGGTTATACATCATTTGGTCCGACCTCTAGTTATGAGATAAATGACAACCAATTTTGTGGGTTTTCTTTAGAACTTGTGTACTAGTTGAATATTTATTGGTCCATTGGATTTCCCAATTGAACTATTCCTAGCGAAGTTTAAATTGCATGCTTTCTAAATCATAATTGTATTTCAAGCCTAAGTGATCCATAAAGACTTCTTCCTTTTTCCACCGGCAGTAGGGAAAAATTGAAAACAACATATTATTCTTTAAGTTTAGGAGGCTTTTTTATTCTTTGTAATTTTTT